>JAANSM010002677.1:0-14442 GCA_036850725.1 Orchesella villosa | reverse complement strand
ATACATTCACACTTACTCGCCTTCCTCCCAGCAGCAATCTAACGCAAACAAAAAACTGTATTGTGCTTGTTAGAACTGAGGGAAATGAAAGGGCTATATGCTGCTGCCAGGGAGTGAAGTTTTTAGACTTTACAATATTTTCCTTCAAATATTCTCTACTTTCTTCTTCTATTCCCCGTTTAGTCAGCTCTTTTTACTTACTCTTTATATCGTCGCCATATGTATTTGATTTTCATTCACATTCACGTATAATGCATGATCATTCATGTTCTATGCCACACCAACTTGGCTCATGTGAGTGAGTGATTTTGTGTTGCGGAACTAACAATAGTGAAGTCTCTCCAACTTCAAATACACATAAAACCATTGGCGTAAAACGGGGAAAAGGGCCTAGTATAACGGAACTTGGTTGGATTGGATGGAGTTTTGGAAGGACGCTATCATCATTCTTCTTGACTCTCTATGAGAATAGAAGAGAGTGCGGGGAAAACATGGAGTGTGCCTGTGATACACTTGTAGTACTCATCTTCAGCCCTGGAATAACTAGAGGAAATTCCTCAACTCAATGTACTTATGTATACAATCCAACCATTCCAACCGCAACACAGAGATACATTGTGTGTGTCTGTGTATACACATTTGGGCTTAGGAATGAAAGTAAAAAGTACCTACGTAATATGTATTCTTTACAAGGGCCACCAAAGCAATTCCTAAGTCCGTTTTTGTACTTTCACTGTGAATGGTTGTTGATGATGATGATGATGATACTTTTCTCCCCGAAAGAGGAGTGTGAGATATAGTCTTTTTCATCTATTCAACAGAACAAGAACAAGACACTGCATGCTATATACTACTACTGCTTCTAATGTAAAGACTGGAAAAGAGTAGACTTATTCATACATCCTTATATAAGTATACAAAAAAGGGAAAGCAAATAAAATATATGAATTCTTCACAGCCAGTTATAGCTCTTTGCAATCAGCATCAGCAGACTTGAAAGCGTTGCTTCCCTTTTAACTTTATACCATCACATTACATTTCTATATAATATGTGTTATGTTGTTGGAGCAAACGAGAGAGAGAGAGAGAGAGACCATGAACTGGGAGAAGAGCGGGCTTAGAGTACATTGTATGAGCATTGGTGCGGTTATGCATGCACTCCTCCTGCCCTTATACCGTTCCTAGCAGCAGAGAGCAGCTCAACGGATAGCGAAGCGAAAAAGGGAAGGGAAATCCAAAAGGAAAAAAAGGGAGCTGAGCCGGAGGAAAAGGAAAATCGTGAAGCTAAAACAGTTTCACATAATACAGTGCAAGTGGAAGCAATCATGAGAAACGCTTTCTGAGCATTTCGACATTCTCTCTTCGCTTAACCTTGACAGGTTGCTGCTGCTGTTGCTCGCTGCTCCTTCTTGCTTGGTGTGTGGTACACATACGAACCCGGAGACGAAACACACATATTCATTCCTACATATACACTCCATTTCCATTGCTACACAGAACCATAATACCAAGAAGAGCTAGTCAATAGCGATAGGCGATAGCCCAGCTCTTTTTTTTGCTTGTTAGTTTCTCTTGTGTGATACAAGATACACATGTTACTCACGGTATATGGTGCTAATGCCACTAATACAAATAAATTTCTTTATACTCTTTAAAACTGTATGTACCTAAAAATAATACATAACTATTACTGAACCGACTGGTAAGTAGTATAAGTTGCCATATTGTGTATCTGTATAAGTACTTGTACCTATCTCTGTTTCTCTCTCTCTCTCTCTTTGGTTTAGTACAGAAAAACATACATACCGTATTACAATATTTTCGCTTTCTTTTTTCTTCTCTCATTCTTGTTTGCTGGGAAGAAGGATATCCCAATCCCTGATCATCTCTCTCTCTCTCCTATTCAACTCTGCAAACGAAGCACGCTTCTGGTGAACCTGAAACCTACCACACCACTTCATGAATAAAGTTTACTTTTGCCTGCTGCAACTGACTATCGTCATATAATACAGCAAACCAAGGCATTTCTTGTGTTCTGCTCCTGCTGCTGTTGCCTCTTGTCGTGGTTAGGTTTGGCTTGGCTTGCCTTGGCTTTGACTCTCCTCCGAAGAGAACTCGAAACGATACTGCAGCAACCCCAGCTTCCCACACTTTTCTTCGCTGATCGGCAGACAAACACACAGCCTGCCAGCCGAGAAGGTTGGTTTTCTCTAATCGTGACGTGACACTGTGCGGTCCAAAAACCTGAAAGTTATATAATAATAACAAAAATCTTTCTTTGCCATTATTTTTGCAAACCACGTTGAATAGCAAATTGCAAAGGAGCACGAGAGCTGAAGCTGAAAGGGTAGAGGAGATAGATAGATAGGGGATATAAGTATCAAGAAATAATAGCGTTACATGAATATTTAATTAGTGTTGGGGTAGGGAAAATAAGTGAGGGAGCGCTGCCATAATATTATTACACGCTGCAACTCCAAAGCTGATATAGATAGGGAAAGTGAGTGAGCGTTACGTATTTTTTCATTCGCAATTATGTTTCCTTATTGAGCCAACGCCAACACTAAATCTGTATAGGTAATCATTATCAGCAGGTTGGATAGTTTTTTCTGTATTTGTATTTGTATTGGTAATGTATTGTGTATTTCTCTCCTACGTATACATGCTTTTACTTTTGCTCCCGTGTGTGAGACGAGATCCGCTATAGTTTGGGATTCGATTTCTCGACAACCAATTATTGTGGCTGTCACGTTTTCCTAAATGCTTTAATACCCCATCATTACCCGAGTTTCGGTCACGGACGAGCGTACTTATACATGTAGCTAGAAAAACAAGCTTTTTGTGGGCTTTCACTTTGCAACTTTGTCGGTATATCCCTCTCTCTTTCTCCCTTTTTCATTGTATTGTAATAAATTGGAGTAAAAGCCGAATTTTTAGCTGTGTATCGTGCAATTTCCGGCCGATCCTCTTACAATTAGATAACGTGTGCTACGGTAGTCATAATCATCATTCAATTGTAATGGGTGCGTAGGAGAAAATTGCAAGTACAATAGTTAATTAAAGATATATAGGGAAGCACGCTATATTTATCTTAATAAAGAAGATTTCATGTTAAATATATTGGATTGAGTCTATTTTTGGAATAGAATATATAAACAATAGAAGAAAAAATTGGATCAAGTGAGACATTTATAGTACAGAGTCCTAAATTACAAACAGTATTTATTCAAGAAAAAAAATCATCTATTTCCAACTTCAATTTAGTGCATATTATTCACAAAGTAAATACAATAAGCAATAACTAGCCACCCACTCGCATAGTAAAAAAAAAGTAGTATCAATATTATATATGAGAAAGATTATTAACAATAAAAACAAACAAGCAAAACGAAGAAAAGGGGGAGTGAAATATTCTATAAAAACGACTAGCTACAAAGTAATACAAGAGGAGAAAGAAAGCCCGAAGATCAAGGAGACCACCAAAAACGAAGACATCAAAAGCAAGATTGAGGTAGGTTTTTTTCCGCTTTCTTAAAACATGCAAGTTAGGTAAGCGTCAAAGCGTCTTGTGACGTTGATGTCAACATCAACATATCACATTGTAAATGAGCGTATGTTTGCTTACATATGGGTTCTGTTGACGAATATATTGCATCACACACACACGCTCATCTTACCATGCATTTTTTTTATTTCTATTTTCATCCTCTTCTCGATTCTCAATGATACAAATTATATATGCATAAAAGTATCAATAAGAAAAAGACCAGAAACACACACGCCAAAAATAGAAACGATTGAGTCTAAATCTTATATGGTTTTCCTCACTCGCTCTACGCATTTGCATTTCTTTTCTTGGAACTTACGATATAAATATTGCAATTGGTTTTGGTAGTACGACCTTCATTTTCGTGTATCGCATCACTATCCTTATGTATCCCCATTCTCCATTCAATATTGGCATACTAAAAGCAATTAGGGAACAGCTTATGGTCCATTGGAAGTATGTAACAAAGTGAAAAAGCCAGCTTAATTTCACTCTCCTCCTCCTCCTCTACCGTATCACTTTCAATTGAGCATGATTGTGATTACATAAATATGCATGCATGCTTAATACTTTACTTTACTCTCATTCTCATCTCGGGGGGCCATATGTGTGTCTGTACTTTGTACTTTGTTTGGTTATTGGACATCCTACAAGTGTGTAGGTTGTAGGTGCAATTACTTCCTCTCTATGTCGATGAAAACATACATTTTCCAAACCACTAGAGTACACAACACTAATACCACATCATTTTATTTGGTTTTTGTTGCGGTTTTGGTTTCTCTCTGCATGTCGCAATGTAATATGCTCATACTCACTCGTACATCGCAATTGTTGCTTTCTCTTTGTCATTGTATAATATTTACATACATGATCATCATGATCGTGATATGTATTTGTGTTGTTGTCTGTTTTGTGTTACCTAACCGTGTGGTAAAGTTTTAGTAATAATAAACTCTTTTGGAGTTTGTGTTTGTTTTTGTAGACAATCTATAATGACATAATAGTAGTGAGTACATTTCCATGATGCCACACACACGGTATATCTTTATGTGTTACATAAACTAAGTGGACTAAATGTAGGAAGGCATAATATCTATAATGACATAATAGTAGTGAGTACATTTCCATGATGCCACACACACGGTATATCTTTATGTGTTACATAAACTAAGTGGACTAAATGTAGGAAGGTATAATATGAAGGTGATAGCACGTTAGAGGGAAATAATGTTGTCTTTTAATTTGCGGTTGTCTTTGTGCAATCAGTCTAACGTGAAATGGCTGCTGTACTTGCGTAGGTGCTTGTAACTCTGTTGTACGATGATGCTCGCCATCAAATCGCAATTTCTTCCTCTATAGTGATAGCGAGTGAAGATTTGAAGGTTCGTCCTTGTAGAAATTTATAATTTGTGTTAAAATACGTAGCCGCAGAATGAATGAAGCTTTTAAAAAAAAGGATAGAGATTACTGCCAACTGCGAAGTTGCGAAGGTGAAGGAAATCTGAGAATAGGAGCATAAATAATTTGTAACTCATGCACAAACACACAATTAAAGCATTCATTTTGATTCGAACTTGAGTTTAAAATTGACGTTTTCAATTCTATTTTAAGCTCGTCATTTTCTGGCAATTCGTCTTCACTAGTTATTTTTAGATTTTTTGTTTTCATTCATTATATATCATATATTCATTGCGTTTTCTCGCGGTAACAATATATTTCTACCCACATAGAAAATAGAACTTGAGTTGACTGTTGAGAGTTAAAATTATCGTGTTTACCTTTTGCCTTTGCTGCTTGATTGTGTGGGAAACTGATAGTAAGATAGTATATACTTGTTAAATTGCCATTGTGTTTTTTACGGCATCCATCCCTTTGTCATTTTTGCACAATCATAACATTTCATGTTTACACTAGCATATTGTATATCATATCATAACACAACTTAAACTCATCACAACATCATACTTTACTCCCACTACAAGCTGAGCCCTTGTAAGACATGATGTTGAAATAGAAAGTCAGCCTTTTGTTTAGATGCCTTTAACACACACACTCCATACAAAAGACTTATAATCACAACAATCTGGGAGAGGAATTCTGTAGAATCTCATATCATATTCAACATTCAACATTGCATTGTCTGTTGTAATTCTTTTCATACCAGATTGTATTTCATAAGTGATGATGATGATGTTGCTTATTATGGCGATGTGATAATAAGGCTTTAGTTTTTATCTACTTTTTACCACGTTTGTTTCTGTTGAAGGATAGATTTTTTTATCTTATTTTGCAAACATTCTCCATTTTTCCAGGAATTGTATTACAAAATGAGCTTTACTAATAGCAAAAAAGTAGCTTTTGCTTTTATGAAATATCTATAATTAGCAAAATCCATTGCAAAAATCGTAAAATAGGGAAAATCATAATCTATATGTCAGCCTTTTACATGTACAACACGAATGTTAGCTAATGAGTCGAAGTCGTGGGGAGAACCTCATTTTCCTGTCATTTCCTCCGAAAAAAATACAATTTTCTAGTGACATTGAGAGTGAATAAGTAATGGTCTTTTTGGCTGATTGAAACGTTGGGGGAAAGCTGTGTCATTTTTCCTTGAGAAACACACAGCTGTCACTCTTTTAGTACAATACACTCTCTGTGTATTGATTGATGTTACGTTTTATTGTCTTTCCATCTCTCCCATTTTTTATGTCGTAGAATTAGGCATACAGTTAACAAAATTATGTAGCTCCAGAGTTATATTCGTAGTAGAGGTTCACAGAGCATATTGAGCAGAAGGAATAGAAGCAGAGGACACAACACACATGGGAAAAGCATATAATTTTCTAGCACGTTTTCCTTTATTGCACGAAGTAATGGTCTTTTTCTCACTCTCTCACGGCCCGTAATTTTAATACTCTTTTTGTCACACAATTGGGAGAGATAGTAGATTAGATGGAATGATAGAAAAATGACACAACACTACAGAAAATTACAACGCATATGCATTTAGAAGGTCACAAAAACAAATTTGATATTGTGTCTACGCTTCCAGCGTATTGCTCATATATTATGTCTTTCGGTGCATTAAAAGTTGGATAAATTTGTTTTTCGTTTTACCTACGACATTCATCATCAAAAAATGTAGGCACATATGAAGCTAAAAAGTTAATATATATATTATCATAACACGTTTCACCAGGCTGAAATTGAGAGGAAAAGTCGACTGAAAAATATAATATTTCTGTATATCCATATAAAATCATAATATAATCCAATGTTGGAATGTAATCAAGGCTCTTTACCATTAGCTAGCACTGTCCATTTTGAGTGTATCAAAAAAAGACCTTGACAAAGAACAAGCTTTTCCGAGTCCACAAGAGCAGTCACGTATTCATCCATATATAACGTGCGCATAATGTTCTACTGCTATTATTTGGCACAAGAAGAAAAATAAGCATCAAGCAAAATACCAACGAGGAGGGGGAGAAGTAGGGAGCTCTCCGTGTGTATATCTGAAGTGTACTATAGAATTTTATCTGACTTATTTATGTGCATCAAACACAGATGAAATTGATAAATGAGATTGTTTGTTTGCAAGAAAATGACATGGAAGCATGTCGCACTTGGCTTGAATGACTTAGGAATACACAAGCTAAGCTAAGAAGAGCAATAGCTTCGCTTAGATTTCTTTTCATGATTTTCTGAGTGAGAGTTTAGCAGTTGTCGCGATTTTCTCCTAAAGAATATTTTTTGTGAATGTATCTCCCTAGTTTTTTTCTCAGCTGTCAAACAGCAGCATAAAATCTTCTCTCCCATTGTTGTTACATTTTTCTTCCTTCTGCATCGAAGATTTTCTCCAATCACAACTTTCCTTCAGCTATGTACCATATATAGTGCTTCTGGGGTTGGTTTTTAGTAACATGATCTTTTTTCCTTGCCTTTAATAAGCCAGATTTGATTTCTCAGACAATATCCCTATACAAAACCTACGGGAAAGCAGGGAGTGAAAACCAGACTGTCTCACTTTCCAAAGTCCATGGTCAGATGGGATATTGAATGGTTTTTATATGATATTATATGATATTGTCTTGATAAATGTTCCTATTGCTATTGGGTTGAGAAGAGGATGTGAGAAATCTGGAATATGATATCCGTTTGGCCCTGAACTCCATTAAACGATGGAGAGAAAAAACCCATCAACTATGGACTTTGTATATAATCTCAACAGCCTTTTAGCTATCCATATCCACATTATAACACGCAACACCAATAACTATCCATATAGATCATCAACATCATCCTCTTCTTCAACGCCACCAACAACGCGAAAAGTACGTAGTACTCTGATTTTATCAAGTTCATAACAATTCGTCCATACATTACGTAGGCTAATCCTTTTATTATCTGGGAAAAGTATCGTAAGCCCCAGCAAGGAGCTGCCCAAGCACGTACGAAAAGGAAACCAGACGGTGTGTGTGAGAGGTATACACCCATCTTATATAGAAAACACATAATATACTTACATAATAAATTGGTTAGAGAAGCCTCAGCCTACGTATACATTTCTCTGAACCCTTAAAAAGTTTAACAAATAAGATAATGTTATTATATTGAGTTGCGAGAATCACGCCACGCCACACATCGCGGATAAAATATATTGGCTACATAAATTACTCACCTTCTTCCTTCTGCCCTGTTGGTGATCGGTTAGTACAAGTTTTTATGTAGGGATATAGGAAGGAACCATATATGCCTACATATGATTAGAAACATGTAGTTTTACTAGCAACGCTGCAAGCTATATGAATGAACAGCGTTATTCTATGTATCATGCATGAAGTTAAAGAAGGCTGGAATTTTTTTTGTACCTGGTATATGGTCAGGGTTCTTTATGTACGTGAAGTTGGAATGGAAGAGTGTAGTAAAAGGCAAGAGTTCCTCAGCCCTCTGAGAGAATGATGCTGTTTTTATATACACATTTACTGACCTTGATACTTGGCAAGTACACTTGCTAATATAAATGTACATAAAGTATATATATTATTTATACTTTGCTACACAAACTTATACACAACTCAGTCCCAACTCTTAATCGATCGTCTACTTCCATAGGGAAATCTCTAAAATTTAATGCAAACAAGTTATAAACATGTACACATGCACTATAAAACATATGTGACAGGATGTGGTAATGTACCTAAGCATTATTTTTGCGAGAAGCTGCCAAAGAAATCCATGCAAATCCTGATTGTGCAAACAAACTTTGATAAATTGCCTCGTGTGAGAGAGAGGGAGGAGGAAGGAACCTTTGGAGAATAGGAGGAAAATCATTTTCACATATTGTTCCCACTTTTACCCTACATTTCTCGGAGTAGCTAGGTAGGTATATGGATATGGCAGGCACAATAGAAAAATCGACATTGGGGGAGGAAAGGTAAAGGCCAAACCTACGAGAGTAAAAAAATGGGGCATAAAGAATCACCTTTCAAGATTATATATGTTGGCTATGACTATGGCAAATAATGAATAGGTTTAACATTATAATGTGCAAATATGTACTCATATTTCCTTTAGGAATACGTAACATCGTTATCGATATTTTTAAGACTTTTACGATGTTATGATCTGCATTGTTTTGTTTAGCAGTTCTTTCTAAGTTTTGTTCAAGGACATAGGTCCAAGATTTTAAATTTTAACATTTTTTAGCCCGAACATCAACAAGAGAGAGGAAGATATCTAACATCAAATTACATTAATTTATTTGGCAATGAACAAGTTTGCAACCACCAAATCACTCAACTTCGAATATCAAAAAGTTTTTATAATTCGCTCATCCTCAGACTTTATTTTCGATGATGGACAACTATTTGTCAACAACATGTCTGTGACAATTATGCTAAATGGACAAATATTTATAGTAGCTAAATGGTTTTAGGCATTTCTGCTACTCTAGGCGATAGCATTAGAGACAAAGCCTTGGCTAATGTGATGATGACGATGAGTGACTCAAGTGACTGATCGTGAGAGAGAACTAAACTAATAATATTTCTAGTGAGTGTGGCTCCCATGCCAGGTGCAAATTTTATTGTTAGACTTGAAATAGCTGTCAACTATATGATGTATATTAATAATATTAACGTATTTATTTTTAGAACGTTGTCCCAACTCATTGTTATACTTGTGCTAATTATAGCATTATATAGTGGCAAAACCATTGAACGTCAAAGTCGACAATAATATACTATAATACCGTGTCACGTTGTATTTTATTTTAGAACGAACGTCACCGCTTCTCCCATGTCTTCAAGCTGGAAATGCACTTTATTCTAAACGGATGTAATTGCCTGAGGCAGGCAACGACATTCAAACAGGAGTTCATATTTTAATAGGCAAATTTTTTGCACACTTCAGCTCAATCTCTACTTCACTCTAGAATGAAGTGGAGAAAATATCTACGCAAGAAAATAGTATAAGAACATAAGTGTGTAATAATTGTATAAGAAAATGCATTATTAAAACGCTATAAACCAACTTTTAAGACAAGTTGGTTGTTACTATAAATATTTTATGGTTAGTGGCCATAGCCTTTCCACCGTCATTTGAAAATGGTGAAATATAAAACCAACCTCGTGATGTGGTGCAATAAAGGAAAAATATGAACCGTAGGCAGTGGCAGTAGGCATGTCTTCATTATTCCAAAAATAGAATCCGCATGGGCATACCTATTCCCACATTAATTATAGAAAAGAAATGTAATACTATAACCAGAGATGTAAGTTGAAGTAGCCGAACCGAACCGAACCGAACAGTTCGGAAGTTTTCATTATAGCCGAACCGAACCGAACCGAACCAGTTCGAAATTTATCTTTCAGCCGAACCGAACCGAACCAAAGAGTTCGGAATTTTTATTTCCGCCGAACCGAACCGAACCGAACCAGTTAGAATTTTTTATTCCAGCCGAACCGAACCGAACCAAGCAGTTCGGTTCTGTAAATTTTACCGAGCCGAACCGAACCGAACCAGCCAGTTATACTTATGTCTTACCGAACCGAACCGAACCGAACCGAACCAGGCCGAACCAATCCATTCTAGCAAGGCAAAAGTATAATGCCATTAGGAGGATTTGAAACAGTGACTTGTAGAGTGTTACTGTGTTCAGTTTAACATTGCACCATACTGCCATATTTAGGATTGCTGGTAAAATAGCTTGGTTTTATGCACAAAAAATGACTTATACGTAGTATTTCAATGAAAATATGGAGAAAATGACTCAATTAGTCTTGAAATACGTGTTACCAACTCATAAATAAGCATAAAATGGCTTTTTATCAACAACTTTACTAATGTTTAGTAGCATATACTTAGATAATGACTACTTATAATATATATTACATCATATTTTGTTCATTTTACTTTTTAAAGTTTCTAATTTGATAAAAGTCAGATCAGTACTTATCCAACCGAACCGAACCGAACCAAACAGCTCAAAAAATTTATCTTTGCCGAACCGAACCGAACCGAGCAGTTCGGAAAATCAAAGTTCAGCCGAACCGAACCGAACCGAACCGTTCTGAACTTCAAGCTTCAGCTCGAACCGAACCGAACCGAACCATGGTTCGGTTCGGTTCGGCGGTTCGGTTCGGTATAATCCGAACCACTGGTTCGGCCGAACCAGCAACTTACATGTCTGACTATAACCTACATCTCATCGGATCCATCATCAAAATTCTCTAAAACTTAAACTCTTTCGGCAGTCTTCGCCAAACTAATTTCTCAAACGAAAAAGCAAGTTTCCTTCTTCTGAAGAAAAGTTTTTTATTAAATGTGCCTCACATCCTTTTGATTCTAATCTTACGAAAGGGAAAAAGAAGAAGCGACAATCTGGAACATTATTTGTTGACAAATTCGCTAGTCTGTTGGGGCAAACCAGCATTTGAATTTGAAGTTTCCCAAATTCAATTTTTTATCCTCTCCATTTTATTTTATATTTCTAGAATTTTCATCTTGACTGCGTCATTCACGACCCGTATAAATATAGATAATTCAGAGCCCGTATTGCATCTTCACATCAGATAAAATGATGATGATGATTACCCCATCACTTGATTTTGTTTGTGATGGGACTCTCGATAAAATTCTACAGTTGCTCTTAATGATAAGAGAGCTTGAATTGCACTCGACGAAAACCTCCATTTCCACATAAATTGCAAAATATCCATGAAACTTTCATCGACAGTCCATTAATTATACCAAAACTCCTGTTTCAAATGGTGCGATAATAGCTTTGCAAAAGGAATATAAAATGTGCACTCGTGTGTTTCAAAGTCTGGTGTTGCGACCACATCCAACATCTGTCGATAATGATCATGATGCCTCATAACAATTTACAGTTTTTCGGAACAAGGATAGTATTTCAACATTTCATTAGCCACAAATGATGAGACCGCAAAGAAGCTTTCAAAAACATTCTTTTTTTATATTTTCCCTTCACATAATTTAGCCAAAGGAAAGCTGCAACTCACAGCCAGAATCAGTCATTAATCCCAAAGCCAAAAGCTCTTACTTAAAACTTGGTACGAATCTCTAATCTACTCTCCATTAAGTTTTACACGGAAAAGTATTAATGAAGAAACTTCATTTCATTTAACTTCACGCATGCCATCTTTATCATCATCATCGTCATCATCAGTAGCAGCAGCACAACGCTACGCCACCTTAAATGTTTGTGTGGTTGGTTGTTGGTGATAGCCTGATGAATAGGTTTGACATGCTGCCAAATTGCAGTCATAAATCCTTGGCTCTCAAGGGTAAATTTTGGCAGTAATATAATAGTGAATCAGCATGTAAATGTGGAAGTTGAATATAGAAAGCATGGAGTAAAGTGATACATTGCATTGCTGTCAAAGTAGAATGATAGACGTGTGTATTTCGAATGAATTAAAGTTTTGCTTTTTCAAGAATTATCCTCGCATTAGTCCATCCATCCAGCCGGAACTGAAGCATTTGTACATGGCTAAATGTAACGCGACACGACAAGGAAAGGGAGCTTAAACTATGTGAATGTTGTCCATATAATATATGTAATATATATTTGCGTGTTCTGCATAATGATATGAATATGAGTCTATAGCCAAAGCAAACGGATATATACATATGTATGTAACTTAATAAGATAAGTGTTTGCACAAGCGTTTCTTATACAGGGACTAACACTAAGAGAAATATTGAAGGACAATATCAACATTGGAGAATGAGATGAAGTTTTTTTCTCCTTCTTCTTCTGCACGAGGCTTTCTATTCCAGCCTCTGACAAGTTTCCCTTGAATGTCGTCCGCAGAGCAAGAAGTTGTCGTATTAGCGCTGACTTGTGACATATCGAATCCAATCATTACACTATAAGAAGTTGTCCAAACTTTTCCAAAGAAAATTGGAAAGGATGAGGGGGGAAGTTAACGGAAAAACGATTTTGCGTTGGACTTGTAAGTTGTAACAGACAGTTAGTACGGTCCACTGTGTTTCCCATGTAATCTCCTTTGCACGAACGGCTCTCTCTCTCGAATCAAGTAGACATAGACATGCTTCTCTTGCACTTTATATTCTGAAAACTCTACTCTTATTCATTTCTTTGGAAAGAATAAAGGGAAACCCAAATGCAAGTTTGGATTTCATGTTTGGAGGTAGGACTCACGGACAATTTTTTGACATGTGAAACCAGAAACCAATGCTTATAGACTACAAAATATAATATAAGCTATATCTCTATGATTTGTGTAAAAATAATTAGAATAGATCGGTTTTCTCGGCGTGCATAAACTTGTGAGTTCACAATATCTATATTATGTATGTCTTTATAGAACCTACAAGGGTTTCTATATATGACCTGTCGAGTTACCTCGAAATTGATGATGATATTAGCCAAGTTCATGCTGATTCATTTTTCGATAAAGTTGATGCATGCCTCTGCAAAAGGCAACAAATTCCGTCATCTAACACAATCCCTTTGCAGATGGTTTTGAATTTACCCTTCCACAAATATTGAGTTGTGGAAGGCCAAATTCACAGTTTTTTCACAATCTCAACTCAAATTTTTGGGTTGAGTTTTTCATGAGCGAGTCGGGAAACTTGATTTTCCCCTTCCACATATCCAAGCAAATTCATTATCATAATGATTATTAGCTCTGACTAATATACAATTAGCTAGCATAATTGTATATACACATAACACAACACATAATTGTTGTTGTGCATGCAAGTCGGCGTAGCCGCTAAACAAACGCTTGTAAATGCTACACCCTTCCACAAACCCTTCCACAGTTAGCAGACCCTTCCACAAAACCTTCCACAAACCCTTCCACACTTAGCACTGACCCTTCCACATCTGATAGATGTGGAAGGGTGTGTGTTCTAGTTTACTAATACAGCCATCCCAGCACACATATTGCATATTTAATGTTGGTTGTCGGTCGGTGGGACCAAGTGGGAAACCGTTCTTCTACCACACATTAGTTGTGTGTAAGGAAATGCTGTTACATGTACTTGAAGCTCTCAGGAATATATGGTGCCCCTTAAAAGGGCCGTTGGGTTTGTAAATCTTGATCCTACTCCATAGCTCTAGGACACCTCTCACACTCACAAGTTGTTTGCCAACGGTTTTGAAGACCGTTTCTCCCTGGGCCTGGAAAACACCGTCCAATATCCCTCATAAAACGATGAAGCCCTTCTGTTATGCTTGGAAGAGGTCGAAGAATGTTCTCCCGATACATGTAGCTTCCAACGTATTCCTCTAGCTTTTCCTCTGTATATACACCACCATTGTACTACTGGGCGGTAGAAGAACGGTTTCCCACTTGGTCCCACCGACCGACAACCAACATTAAATATGCAATATGTGTGCT
>JAANSM010002676.1:0-14444 GCA_036850725.1 Orchesella villosa | reverse complement strand
TGTTACAAGATTTAAGGTTCACTGACAGGTTTGCATTTGCTGGAAGACCGTTGTACCACTCCACAAATTCCCGAGCTGACGTTATCAGGTGCTCGTTAGGGAGGTTCAGTAATCTATCAGATGTTGCGCCGTAGCACTACATAAGAAACAAGCTTCATTTGAACTTTTCCTCATCAATTTTTATATTGTTTAATTCAAATTCATTTCTAAGTTAAATTGAATGACTCGCGACTCACAAGAATGATAGCATGATAAGCGTTGACTAGCTGCTGTAACTTGACATGTTGGCCAGCCTGAATATTCCCTACAAACCTCACATTCTTGTTTTTCAGCACTGAAGTAAATGTGTTTATCACGTTTTTAACTTCCGGGTGATCTGGTGCAACTCCATATCTAACTAGTCCAAACGGGACGGGAAGCTTCTCAAACATGTCCAGTTGAAGGGGTTTCTGTGAGGCGGAGCGGAGCTGGAGACCCAACAGCCAAACACAAAAGCCAAATGTCGACTCAGAACACACCTTTATAATCGGATTAAAACAAAATAATATTGCGTAATCCAAAAATTTACCTTGAGTAAATGCTGCGCCGCATAGAAACCCGCTGGCCCTGAACCTATCACACAAACATGATGGTGGGAGGATGAATAACGGACTTGAGAATGCTGAAGGACCCGTTTTATACACCCTAATTGTCGGGTAAATGCACCCATTGTTCGGAATTAAGTTAACAAGCTTCTTCTTCTTCCTAAGACACTCTTGCAATTGTATCAGCGTTCTTGTCAACACTTTGCTCATGTGTTTTGCATATTACGTGATGTTTAGCGGTGTCTTCATTTGAGAAACCATGGGGTATCCAGATACAAATCTCAGAATGTCCAAAAAACCATGTGCTCGAAAGAAATTTGTTCGGAAACTTGCTCATTCTCGAGTTTGATTAGTTTTATTTTTTAAACATTGGAATTTTATCTTAACAATTTATTAGTTTTTAAAATCGGAGAACTATTTGAATAAATTAAAATAGATAATAAACACGTTATCGCTTCTTATTCCTCCATTCAAGTTCTTCCGTGTAGTCCAAATCTTCATCTTCGTCGTCATCTGACGCCTCCGCTTGATCCACGTCCATGGGCTTGGCTTTCGTTTGTTTACTCCTATTTTTGGCAAGCTTTTCGAGGTCAATCACCCTAAAATTAATAACAAAAACAAAAGATGAGGATGACATGGATGAATTTGCTTGAGAATAATGAGAATTTAGCCGAATTCTTTTGGAGTTACCTTTGCCAATGAACCATCTGCTCTTCAATTTGCTCGAGTTCCCTATCAACGGCACTAGCTTCTTGTTCAATGCCCACGATTTCATTGCTCTTGATATCCTCCGTAGCGATTTCCTTCACGAACTTATCCCACTCTTCGTCTTGAGGGTCTTTAAATTTGACTCCTCTAGCTTTAGCATCCTCCTTCGGGTCATCAAAGAATCCTGCGGGTAATGACTTTGATTCAGGTGCTGGAGTAACATCATCAGGTTCTTCTTCAACATTTTGAGGTTCTTGAGTAAAAAGCTTCTTATCCTCCTCGTTCCTTAGAGCTGCAAGATCTTGTTCTGCGATTAGAACTGGAGTTGGGGGAGGTTCTTTTGGCTCCTGCTTCTGGATTTTCTGAGGTGGTGGCTTGTGATCGGAAGATCTTGCTGGAGGATCGGCTGGACGTTTAAATCCTGCTGCTGGAGGCTTCTGTTTTAATGCTAACACGTTTTCACGATGCTGTTTACCATTTATGTGACCGGTCCAGAAGATTTCGTTCTTAACTTGGGAGTTACATAGTACACAGAAGAGCTGACCAGTGGAGTTGTACTTTGCAAGAGGAGATTCAATCTTTTTAGGCTTCAATTTGATCTTTGTAGACATTTTCGAACGCTTTCTTAACTTAACTTAAATGAAAAAGTTTCTTGCGAATTCTTTCAATATAATTGAAACAGAGTTGGTTCTATGAATAAAGGTACCTTTTTGATGTTTTCTTATGTACTTTTGCCCAAGTGTCAAGTTTAGCTCTTCAAAACAAACTTGGAGTGGGGAACAGTGAAGCAGTTGAGAACCGCTGGATTGGGGTTTACGGAAAGAATACCAGGAATGGGCAATCCAAGGGTCTATTTGGTTCGGGACTTAAGGGAATAACATTAAAATGGATAAAGGACTGTTTAAATGCCACTTTAATTTCATTTGTTTTGTAACAAACAATCATCTTTAAAATTGGGACTACATTCTTATTAACAATTTTTTAATTGATTCTAGATTTAATTTGTTCATTTAACTTCAATTCTTAGTTCCTTAATCTCTTTAGCATATTCTCAATGTCCAGGAGCAATAATATAATAGAAAAGTTAGTTCGACTTATAGTTTAATTGAAATTAACTGACTTATCAATGATTTATCGATTTTTATGTGGATTTTTTCTCCGGCGGTCGCTGTATATTGCCCATCTTCGTTATACAAATATTTACACAGGTGTATTTTGGGTGGGTATGCTACTCTCATACTCATGTACAAGTTCTGAAGTGAAGTGAAGACAGTGAAGTATTCCGAGTTCTTTTGTTCCGATATCTGGGAGAAGTAAGTGGATGTAGTCTCTGTGTCTAGGGTGTTTTAGTGCATGCACGGCATATGCGCAGGATAATGCAGATCAGCAGTTTATCTGCATAGGAAGTGTTGACTTTGGTGTACAGAATAATTTTAATTTGCTGGAAATTTTTAATTAAGCTTCCTTGAGTGTTTTAGAATTTAGGTAGAGCCATGTCATCCGTGAGCAGGTTGTTCCGTGGTTTGGCTACGCCAATCGGTCGTTTGAGCCAGCACCAGGCTAGCCGCTTCCATCAACCAGTGCGTACAGCAGTAACATCCGAAACGGGTGCATTTCTGGGCGACCCAGAACGTGCTAAAATGGGATTCAGTGGGGTGACCGTTACAGTATCCATTGGATTGCTTCTTGGTGCTACGATCTCTAAGAATATGGCATCATTTCTTGAGGAGAATGAACTCTTCGTTCCTAGTGATGACGATGATGATGATTAGGGTGCTACAGAGAAAAGGTAAGATATATTTGCAAAATTATTTCAAGTCTATGGAATTTGGTTTTTTGCTAATTTGAGTGTTATTTGCATATTTTTTCCAGGTAGTATGGTGGATGGTGGTTGGGGCTGGGCTCAGGATATTCTATAATGGTATTTTAGATCTAGTCGTATTTTAAGGAGAATCGTGATATGATGAATTGCAGGAAGATTCTCGTTTTTCTCTTTACTTTGTTTCGTGTTTGTGATTGAATAATTAAATGAATAAAGCGGGTTGATTAACATAACGTATGAATATTTGGTGTTTGTCTCTCGTTTTTTCCCTTATCATGGTTGATTCATGTCATTCATCCCAGAGCGCTAAGTTGGCACAGTAGAGTAGGTTTGTTCTCCGGTGATCTCGAAGGCAAAATGGTGCGTTTTTTATTATTAGTTTTACTAGCGATTTTTCGTTCCGTCGATTGCGATGACGCTGCTGCAGCGACGGCGACGGCAGGTTCTAGTTCGAGTGGACCGGCTATACCTCCGCCTCCTGTTGGTGGGGCATACGATTATCCACCGCCACCAGCTCCTCCACTTGGAGGTGGTGGGTTAGGAGGACTTCCATTAGGATTGGGGCTGCCTGGTCTTGGGTTTCATAAAAATTTGGATTTCAGTGCTGGATTCGGTCCCTATCTTGGTGGACTTGGTGGGGGATTAGGTGGATTGGGTGGATTGGGAGGTTTAGGTGGGTTAGGTGTGTAATCCATTCAGGATCATTTAAAGCTATGGTTGAAAATAAATTGATGTTATATTGCTAAAATTAAGTATATATTGTTATGAATAGGAGCCCTTGGTGGACTTGGTGGTATACCTGGTCTGGGCGGTGGTGGACCATTTGGACCTGTACCTGTGCCTGGTGGTTAGCTGATTACAAATAACATACATTTTCAACAAAATTATCATGATTGGACATGAGAGTTCATTGAACTAGTATATTAAGAGTACAAATTCATTAAATTCCAGATGAACCAATTGACCCGCTAGATGGAGGATTCGGGCTCGGTGGGGGTCCTGGATTAGGAGGTTTTGGGGGTTTCGGCCCATCCTACCTCCCACAAACGTGGATCGGGCAAGCATTAGGTGCTAAAGGAGATTTACTGTTCCCAATTGTAATATTCGTTTTTTTCGTTGTTGGTGTTTGGACTGTTATCCAGCTTCTACTCGCATTCATTGTTCCACTCATCGCTAAGAAGCTAGCAATTAAAACCGCTGCCACAGAAGCCATATTCCACAGGAGGGACACAACTCCANCGCATTCATTGTTCCACTCATCGCTAAGAAGCTAGCAATTAAAACCGCTGCCACAGAAGCCATATTCCACAGGAGGGACACAACTCCATTAGAGGGTACCTCCGAACTGGATTTCATTACCAACGCTGTACTAGATGCTTTGAACGAGCCTAAATGTTTGAAGTACGTCGCTTGCCATTCTGGACAGTTCTTGAATGGGATGGCCGGAGGAAAGGAGCAAACTCAAAGTTATGAGGGGTCAGTACATTGTGTCATTCATTAGTATCAAATACTATTATACATATTTTATTTAACATTCAGGAATAATTATTTAATTAATGGTTTTAATCAGAATCCTCAAGTCCTTAAGCACAATGACGCATTCGGAAGCCCTTGCCATATTCAAAAACGCTTTCGTGGACGGGAACGGAAAATGTGAAGAGTTCAAGTGTATCGAAGAAGGGTCATCATCCAATGAAAATTCTGTTAATGTTGATCATGATCACAATTCGGCTAGCCATAATGTAACTGAAAATACTACTCACTAAGAAATTTTTTCCCCCTAGTCCATTGAATTTGCATTTTAAAAAAGTCATTAATAAATCATTATAATTCGGTTAGTACGTGAATACGTTCAAAAAACACAGAGGTCTCAATTCTCAATCCATTTAAATCTCAATCACATCATAAATTCCATATTTGCATAACCTCATACGTACACAGAAGACCACTTGAGCATAAAACACGTCCAAATATGCATGTGTATATGCAAATGCACTCTTCAGCGTTGCACTCCAATATGAAAGAAGTGCATAGGAAAAATGCACATCCAACTCCAACAACATGAGCAATAGGCTTCATGCGTAGATTAGGGTTGTTTGTCTTGATGCCCCAGATCCGGGTTTACGTGAGAATGTGTGCCGTTCTTCTGAGCTAAGTACACAAGAAGCAGAAGAAGAGAGCCCAATAATACTAGCTTTAGCAAACCACATATGACGTGGGCTGGATGGTACATCATCTGGCTCTCTTTTTGGCTATATATATTCACAGTATCCATTTTAATTAGCCCAATTAGTTTCTAATGGGTATATAAAAATGTCAGACTCTTCACCCTGCGGTTCTCCATCATCTTCCTCCTCCTCAGGTGGAAGTGGAGGGGGTGGTGGTGGTGGTGTTTCATCTTCCGAAGTAAAAGGTTCTCCTATAAAACCTTGTAATTGTCCCACAACTTTGGTAACAGAGTCAACCCGCTACTCCCAGTGCCCCGTTTGTTTGAGTAAATTTGACCTCAAGAAACTTCCAATCGCCCTCAATTGTTCTCATACCATCTGTATCCACTGCGCGGTGCTCCTTGTTCCTGGAGTGGAACATAATATTGAGTTGTTTGGAGTTATCAACTACCCGCTTCTCGTGTTTTTGGATTATCCTGTTGATAACTGTGCTCCTGTGCTCGAGAAACTTTGTATGATTGCGAGATTAATTAGGTCTCATACAGTTTCTAGGAGTATTCATCGAAAAACTATCATTTTGATTAATTCTGTTACGAGTAATGATTACAGTAAGTTGCTGAAGCCTATCAAGAATCTGGGGGAAAGGTGTGTTGTAGAGTTGACCAGCGTTTGCTCCCATGCAAGTCATTATCATGCGCTAGCAACAGTTGTGGGCTGCGATTAGGGCGAGGGCTTGCCAGTTTATGGGGCCTGCTATGCAGGATGAGGCGTTGAAACTTGTGTTGCTTGCGCTGGAGGATGGGAGCGCGTTGAGCAGAAAAGTGCTTGTCATGTTTGTGGTACAGCGATTGGCTCCACAGTTTCCGCAGGTTAGAAATTTGATTCTTTGTTGCTTATCCAGGTTATTTTCATTGCTATTTCGTTGGTATCCTATTAATTGGTATTTCTAAATCTTTTTTTTGTTTATTTTTAGGCGTCTAAAACTTCTGTGGGGCATATTGTACAGTTACTCTACCGAGCAAGTGCTTTTGATGTTCAGAAGCGACCTGGAAACTCCAGTTTGATGACCCTGAGACCAGAGTTTAGAAACTATGAAGCTTTGAGAAGAGAACATGATACTTCAAATCATGAAGATTGGGTTGGATGCTGGAATCAGGTTCACCCCAGAACAGTGGAGCAGTTTACTTTATGGTGATACCAGTCAGAAGCCACTCATGCAGAGCATCATTGGTAAGCAACTTCAATTAATGCCAAAATATTTGTTTAAATGATCAAACTATCAAGTTTAATTTTTATTTCAGACAAGTTGCAGTCGCCCCAGACGTTCGAGGAGCAGTTGAAGGAGTATCTGGTTAGTGTGCAACGGCTTAGCACTCCAGATTCTCAGTTTCTCGTTTCTCTACATCCTCATTTCAAACTGCTTGCCAATATTAACACAGGTGTGTACAATAAAGTGGTTCGAAAAGTATTTTTGTATTTCGTATCTCAAAATATTAGATCTGTTTCGTTAATTTTCTTTCTTATTTCGTATCTTTGTTCCAGAAACGGTTGGACCGATCGAGAGCTATTTAGACTCGCTCCACGCCGTGCTCCTGGGTCTGATAAGCTTTACTGCCAACCGCAAGCACCAGAGAAATTCCAGACCTAACGGAGGTGGGAATGGAGGTGGTGCTACCACAACAGTTTTTAAACCGAGCTACGTAAAGTCTGTGAAGCCTGATGATAACATTTGTGGTACTTCCTCTGCACCTCCAGCTGATAACAACAACATTGTGCACGCGCTACAATCCAGTTTGTGTATTAATTAGGGAATATTTTTAATTAAACAACCATATTTTAACGGGGAGTCGCAGGTTCATTGGTTTTACAATGGATTGTGTAATATTCGTTATATGAATTCGTTATTATTAAAAATAAATCTTTAATCGAGAGCTATTAAAAAAAATCGGGTGCTTCACTTACACTGTACACTAATTATTTGCATAGTTGGCACATTTTATTGGTCAATTTTGGTAATATTCCAGTACATTCCATTTTGTCCAGTCACTTTTTCAAGGAATGCAATCCACCCCCTTGTCTAGCATGTAAATTGCTATTTCACGTTGCCCCAATAAATTTGCGCGCAACTTCTACTCGTTCAAAAAGCTGAGTTATCAACATAGTGTTTATAGGCAACGATTTATTTGGGTTTGTTTTGAAGGGGGTTCATCGACGTCGTCTGGGGTTTTGATCTGAGTCATTGTTCGAAATTGGTCAATTTAATTTGTTCTGAATTTTAAAAATATTCCATCGATTATTCAAAAAGCCCAACCCTGGTTCAACATAACATTCCAAAAACATTTTTATTAACAATTTGATTAAATTAAATTTGGATCACATAAATTATTGGCGTAATGGAGAAACGGGATAGTGAAAAGTGTCCTCCAGTTTCTTCCCCTGTTCAGTGTTCCCCCAACGCTTCAGCTAATAATCCCTTATATTGCTCGTATGTTGATGGGCAATTTACTTACAAAGATCCTAACACTAATAATCAGTATGTTTGGAATGAAGGGGAGAAGAAGTGGGTGGTCAAAGAAAATACACAAGAGGTGGATAGCAATAAGCTAGAAGGGAGTGGTGGAGGAGAGGTGATCAGTCCTGGGAGTTCTAATGTTCATTTTGATGGAGAAAATTATACATATACTGATCAAGACGGAACTGTTTTCCTCTGGGATGCAAGCAAAGGGGCGTGGTTTCCGAAGGTAAGGAAAATTAACTACTGCTTAATTAATATTTTAAGGCTTCCTATCATCTATCCTACTTCGCGTTTCCTGCTGCTGCTTTGTGGGGGAGTGTATTTTACTTTTGAAAATTCAGGTCGGGGGGAGGTCGAGATTGCGTGGGTGTAGGAGATAGAATCGAGGAAGCTTGTCACTTGTTTCATGCCAGATATCAGGTTCTCGAATTCAAATAGGCAGATAAAGAATGCGAACCTGTGTGTATTTATGCAATGAGTTCGCATTTTCGAACTTCAGAGAAAGTGGGATTTTATCCGTAATCCCTGGTTGTTAGGAATCTGAAGTATTATGCTTAAAATCTATATAAATGCAGTAAAGTTAGTTAGTAGGTCAAGTCGAAATCGATTTGTTAGCAGTTCGTTAGTTTTGAACATTTGGTATGGTCATGATCATTAAAAATTAACTTATCATTGGCAGTTTGCAGCATATTGTGTCCTATTTGTATTGCCACACGATTCGGAAATAATGGGTATCAAATACATGGTTAAATTGCTAAAATTCGATCATCGTATGTCGTAGATCTTTAAATATTTCCAATAATTTATGTATTTAACATTAAACCCCTCCGATTTTTCCTATTGTTTGTGACTTAATGCACTTTTGTGGTGAGCAATTTATAAAGAGAAATATGAAATTATCGGAAGTGAACAAGTATCACATTCATTACTTAACTGGGGCAAGTTGAGAAACTTAAGTGGAGACTGATTAAACTTAATTAGCATGTCAAATCATTCATAATTCAGCTCAATTTAATAAATTGTATAGCATTTTCAAAGGAACTTGAATAGTTAAATGAAATATTACTTAAAATTTCCGAGATGAATGCAGAAAGTCATCGTAAATTTGTAGGTTAAAAGCTTAGTGTCAATGTTTATGTGATGAGGTCATTAGCATGTACGATGTGGTGATGATTTATGGGCACTTTGGGTTTTATTGAGCAATAAATGTTGTGGAAAGGGAGTGCATGATGCAGATTAGGTGTTGCGTGTGCGCGTAGGGCCCCGTGCGACTCGCTGTGAGTCGGAAGCGTATTGATTTTTGGTTGGAGACACGGTGCAGTGCATGCAGGTTGCTAATGATGTTGTAAACACGCAGTTGACAAGCCGAGTAGTGAATGTTGTGTCCTAGTTTGTTGAAATCATCTATTCATATTCATATGTGTTGGATCCTAGGAGCCTCCAAAGCTCGAGAGTATCGAAAGTTCGAGTTTCTCATTGCCACCATCTCCCCCTGACCTGTCGACGTGCACAAGCAGTCAGACACTGGGGTTCTTCAACCCAAACTACGCCACTTCACTCACCTCACCAACCACCACCACGTCGGGCTCATCGAATGATCGGGACACTGCCAACTCTTCTAGAAGGTTTTATTACGCATCACTCTCTCCTACTTCCATGGGGGTTAATGATCAGCCCGGGCTCTTTCTCTCGCCCGATGATCAAGTCAACAACAATGACCAGGTTGTGGAGGACTCCCTCCCACCTGGATGGGAAAAGCATGAGGATACTAATGGACCATATTATTGGCATATTAAAAGCGGCACTATTCAGCGAGAAAAACCAAGTGTCAACTCGCCTGTTAACAATAGTGTCATCACTCAGATCAATAACCCTGCTTTGATGATTCCTGGTGGAATGAGTGGGTTTGTAAGAAGGAGCAACACGATGGGAGGGTTTAGCACCGCTACTACTAGCACTACTAGTAACGCTGATAAGCGCAGGAGTTGGGTCAATTATCTTGAGGATCAAAAAATTGAGACTCCTGTTGCGTTGAACACTGTTTCCAATATACCTGCTTATGAGTTTGATAAACACACGCTCAAATTCGCTGCTGTCAGTCTTGGCTGCTTGTCTATCTCGGAGGAGGATCTCACACCAGAACGGAGTAGTCGCGCTGTGAGCAAGGTTATTGCGGAACTTACTAACCCAAACTGCAAAGTGGAGCATCGGGAGAGGAACGGGTTAGTAGGCACACATGTACTTAGGTTTGTTATAAGTGTGTAATTTAAATTAATTGCTGCTTTTTGGTTGGTTTGTTGCGTTACAGTTCTGAATTAGCCTCACGTATGTGGACGCACACAGAGGGTTCCTCCCCTACTCAAATGTTTCTGGAGCTGACAGACTCACATTTGCGTGTAAAAGTACACAGAGAAGCGCATGGACCATTAACAGTGCTGGAACAGCCAATCCACTCGATTCGAGTTTGGGGAGTTGGAAGAGAAGATCCCAGGGACTTTGCTTTTGTGGCGAGGGAGAAACAAACACGACAGTTTCTGTGTCATGTGTTTAGGCTGGATATGTATGCAAGGCCGTTGGCTTCGAGCTTGAGGGACGCGTGCAAGAAAATTATGATTGAGCGTAATGCTCGGGAACGTGGCAATAATAAACGACCTACCAGTCTTGGGCTCAAGAAAAACAATAATGAGGTCAAGGCCAGTGGTGGAGCTACGGGCGTTGGTGGGCTACTCTTTCCTACTCCCATGGATGAGCCGAGGAAAGTTATCAAAGCGTTTTATCTTGGAAGCAAGAGCGTCTGCAAACCTACTGGAATGGATGTGCTCAATAATGCTATCGATGTCATGAAGGCACAGGGAGTTGAGAAAATACCGTGAGTTGACAGAGAACACTTGAAAGTTTATTTATTTTTATTATGATCGAGGAGTGACTTATTTAATCAATATAATATGGGTTTGTATTAGTGTGCTGGTGTCTGTGGCACCAAGCGTTATTGGGATCACGTCTACCGAGTCGGATCCAAAAGTTCAGATAGAAGTTCGGGTTCGGTTCTTATCATTCATGGGAATTGGGTCTGATATTCGCACTTGTGGCGTTATTATCCATACTGCGAGGGATGATTTCGAAGCTCACTGCTTCTACTCTACTCCGAGTACTGGGGCGCTCTGCAAAGCTATTGAAGCCGCGTGTGTGCTCAGGTACCAGAAATGTCTTGATGCGCATCACACTCATTCGGAAGCTTGTGGTGGAGCTATTAACAAGGAGCAGAAACGTGAGTTTACAAAACTTTACAAAAAATCAAACTGAAAAATTAATTATAATCTTTACTAATAAACGCTTGTGTTCTTACAGCGCCTGAGCGCGAGAACTCTACCACTTCTTCAACAGCGACATCGCCAAAATCGGTGTTGATCGCTTCTCAGACTGCGTCCAACTTGGCTTCTGCGCTTAAAACTGTGTTTTCCAGTTTTGGGAAAGCAAAAAGCGAAGAAAAATAATAACTCTGCAATCAGCATCATCATTCCCCCACGCGCAGCAGCTTCGTTTGTTTTTCCTCTTCACGCGCTTTAAATCTTTTTGTTTGTTTACTTTTGACTGCTTTTAAATTCAATTTCAGTGCCATACAATTTCTAGTCAAAGTACTACGATGTGCCTCTACGTTATTTATTTTTCAGTTGGATGAAGAGTTTCTTGTCAAATATCAGTTGAGTTATGGTAGTATGACTGAGGTCAAACAGGAACCTGACAAAGTACCAGATACCAAAAAACCTACCGAACCGTCTTCTTCTTCTGGTGGTGGCAAGAAACTTCCAAGCAAACCAGAGTGGTTTGAACTAGATGATAGTCAAAACCCTCACGTTTACGTTAGCAACATGCCGACCGACATCGATGAGGAGGAAT
This sequence comes from Orchesella villosa, assembly GCA_036850725.1. Classification (NCBI taxonomy): domain Eukaryota; kingdom Metazoa; phylum Arthropoda; class Collembola; order Entomobryomorpha; family Orchesellidae; genus Orchesella; species Orchesella villosa. The sequence goes on along the minus strand of JAANSM010002676.1, from coordinate 2,750 downwards.
TCGTCGCTTTCATGTCAAAATGTGGACTTGTGATGAAGGATGTTACCAGTGGCCAATGGAAAGTTAAACTTTATCGCGATAAAGATGGAAAACCTAAGGGCGATGGCGTCTGTACCTATATTAAGGTGGGTAATATTTTTTGGTTACTTTTTGAAATATTCATTTATAAGAGTGAGTCAAATGAAATCATCACTGTTACTTTCAGGTGGACTCTGTGGAGCTGGCACTAAACATCCTGGACGGCAGCTACTTCAAATCGAATATTGTGCATGTGGAGCATGCCAAATTCCAACAAAAGGGAGAGTACGACCCTACTAGGAAGCCTAAGCAGAAGAAGAGACGGGATAAAATGAAGGTTAAGAAAGCCCAGGATGCGTTGTTTAGCTGGAAACCTGAGAAACTGAAAGGAGAAAAAGGGAAGAACGAACGGGTTGTTGTTGTCAAACATGCATTTCATCCTGATGAATTCAATGAACATGTCGAGTTGATTCTTGAGCTCAAGGATGATTTCAAGGAGGAGGCTAGCAAGTTTGGAGAGTGCAGGAAGGTCGACCTATTTGACGTGAGTTGACTACCATGTTGATGTTGATCGATTTCGTATTTCACATTGGGGATGCATATTATTATTGGAAACAAGTTTTGTTTGTATTTTTTCAGAATAACACAGAAGGCGCGTTGAAGATTGTGATGAGCAACCCTGAGGAAGCAGGCGCAGTTGTGAATAATTTCAATGGTAGATTTTTCGGTGGTAGAAAGCTAAACGCGTATATTTGGGACGGGTTCGAGAAACTTAATATTCAAGAGACTGAGGCGGAAAGAGCCAAGCGGTTGGAGAAGTGGGAAAAATACGTCGATAATGATGAACCTGAACCTAAGGTAGCTAAGTTGGAAGGACCAGCTACTCCACCTGATGCTCAGGGTTCTTCCGATGATGATAAAGCGTTTGATGAGGATTAAACTATTGTGTTTTAATTCATTGTGAGATTTTGTGTGTTTGTAATATGATGGTATTTTATTGTTCATATTTTTTTGTATTCAGTTTTGTGATTCAGTTTGTTTATTAAATTATTTTTGAAGCGCTTTTGCTCGTAAAGCTTATCGTTTCAAATGTTGTCAATAAGAACTTCATGTTCACCTGGTTGTATTGTCACAATCAATACATGTTATACTTATGCTACAGTCAGTTTAAGAATAAATATCAATTTCGAGTTTAATGTTGTAGCCCTGTCACAATTCTTTTTTATTTATTCCCGTAATTCATCCTTCACATTATTCTTTAGCTGCTAAACTATTGCGTATCATTCAACGGTTACATTACATTTCATCGAGTATCTAAAATAGCTTTTATAGCTTATTAGTCAACGTCACTCAACCCTAAAAATATAGAAACAATATTTCATTTGAAAGGTCATGAATCACCTTTTGCCTTTGCGTCATTGTTCATAAAGAAGATACCGTTCAGTTCAGCGATTAATTGAATTCATTTAGTATATCATAAAAAATAGGTATTAAATGGATCCTAGCAAGACTTTATAATTGGGGAGCCTTATTTTCGTGTGTTTTTTCGCAGTTTTCGATGACGATTGACGAGTAAATTTAAACTTTTTTCCATAACTGTTTATCTCCCATTTTGTAGCCAAGAAAATGCTATTCAAGATAGGGCATATTCTTCGAAGTAGTCACAAACTTCGAAGTAACTAGCACCTGTAGATTTACAATACATCCAGATTTTTCAGTGTTTCATTACAGGTCAGTGCATTGTCGTGTGAAGGTTGAGTTGAAACTGTATTTGTAATTTGTAAATTAAAAATGGGGAAATACTTGCATTCATCCAAAGAGTCTGGAACAGGTTACAAGAGTTTCCATTTTCTCAATTCATAAGAATGAAAGGTATTTATTAGGATTCGGATTTTATTCTTTTTCTGTTCTCGTTATGTCAGTAAATAGGCAGCAGGTTTCTGGCGCTGAAATGTGATAAGTGATGGAAATCTTACGAAAATCTGACAGACAAAGGAAAAGTTCACAATTCTGTTACTTTTCCATTTTATACGTAGATTTAAGTTTGAATTATAATGTACATTATCATTACTGCATACTAATGAGTCCTTTTGAATGGTAAAATTTTTTGTTGATTGAAAATGTCTCAAGCTTCAAAACGCCATATTGCATTGTCAAGTTTCATGTCAGTATTGCATTGTGGCGTCGGATTTGCGTTTGCGGTACTTCATTTTAGCGTGATTACAAAGTTACATATGATTACGTTATGCGGTCAATATTCTAATGTTTCATATTACTTTCAAAATTTACATGTTTTCAAAAATTATTGGTCGTTAAAAATCATGCAGAATCTGTTCCATATTAAATATCATGTGTTAAAAAAATTGAGCAGGTTATTCGCTTCATGAGATTGCTCGAAATAAATTGAGAGCTCACATACGATCTAAACATATATATGAATTAACCATGTCACCTATCTTTCAGTCAATCATCAAATTCTTCACAACACATTTTGTTCAGACATGGGCTAAAATTGAACGTACAACATAAACTTGAGATTGTATATGGTGCAGCGAGCGAGTGTCCATTACTCGCTAAAGATTCCATACTCCAAACTAAAATAAGCCATAAGAAAAAATGCATTAAACGAAATGATATTTAGTTATATGATGATGGCATCCCAAAAAGTGCACATTAGCGTGAACGATATGGTTAATTGAATGATGAGTATTTTTCTCATAAAAAAGAGTGTT
>JAANSM010002675.1:0-14445 GCA_036850725.1 Orchesella villosa | reverse complement strand
AATTGTTTCACCTATTCGGCCTCAACAACAAATTCAAGATGCAAATCCGGTAATAAAGCATCAAATAGCTTATTTATATGAGCAAACAAAGTTGTTGACGATTTAATTTTATCCATATTTATTTAGGAGCAAGAGACTACTCCGCAAACTGAAGGCTACAAAATGTTAACTGAGTCTGAATCATCCTTATCGGATGTAGGAATTCAGAAAGAAGAGTTACATGAACCCCAAGTTGTTGCACAGGTTAAAAAATCCCTTGTGAGACCAACCTCAACCGTTGAAGGGAATCAAGAAGGAATTATTTTGGATTTGCTGGATTTGGATGTAAATGCATATTTCAATTCAAATGCCTACTAACTCCTATTCTGATGGAGTTGTAAAATTGGCAATTTTATTGTTGTTTCAATGTGTGTAGGAGCCAACCCCACCTTTTATCAGCCCTTCCTCCAGTTCCAGCTGAAGAATCACCAAAGAGGAAACAGAGTTGGAACAGATCCTTTTCGTTCTCTTTTTCAAAGAAACGAAAAGGTTCATACCCACAACCTCCAACGACGCCTGCACCGCCCGTTCCCAATGAGCCCAGGGACTCTGATAAGGAAAATGAAGAAAGTTCAGTATCTTCAAAGGAACGAGGGAATCAAGAAGTGAGTTTGGTCTATTTAGACTATATTAGTCAGCAGTCGGTTTGCTATTCACATTTTAAATTACCAAATCTTCTTTTTAGCTGCAAGGGGAAAAGGAAAATGACCAAAAATCCTCGTTAGCAAGTTCGTTTCGGAATAGCTTCCGTAGGACATTTTCATTGACAAATCCTCCAACGACGCCTGCACCGCCCGTTCCCAATGAGCCCAGGGACTCTGATAAGGAAAATGAAGAAAGTTCAGTATCTTCAAAGGAACGAGGGAATCAAGAAGTGAGTTTGGGCTATTTAGGCTATATTAGTCAGCAGTAGGTTTGCTATTCACATTTTAAATTACCCAATCTTCTTTTTAGCTGCAAGGGGAAAAGGAAAATGACCAAAAATCCTCGTTAGCAAGTTCGTTTCGGAATAGCTTCCGTAGGACATTTTCATTGACAAAAAAACGACACACCTCTGTTGATTCAGAGGGTGAAACTGTTAAGAGCCCACCAAGTAGTATTAATAGACCCAGACCTGTCACCCTGTACTTTGACAACAATGAAGTAGCACAAGTCAGACAATCTTTTAGAAATAAAAGACCTGCCAGCGTTGTTGTAGATATCCAACCGTGGAGCAACAGACGTGGTGGAGATGAAGTTGACATTTACAATTTCGCCAAGAAGCTCTCAAGACCTTTCTTCTCCACTAAAGTCTCCAAATCCGGCTTTAGAGCCTAAACAACCGGAACCAGCTATTCCAAAGCACAGAATATTCACTACCCCATCAATCTTTTATAAAAAAAATAAGAAAACAGAAGAACAAGTCTTCAGTCCTAAACCTGCTAAAGTAATGTCTTGTAATTTAAATCAACGATACACTTTCCTAACCGCTTAGACTCTGTTTACAAAGTTATTTTTTATTGAAAACTATAGACATCATTATACAAAAAATGGAACTCTGCGGAGGTTGGAGCTGAAAAGGAAGAACAGCCCCAAACACCTATTGACGACATAACCAGTCCATCCAATGAACAGCCTCCTCCTTTACCTACAACACCTCTACCCATCATCGAAGCAGAAAAACCGGCATCTAACTTTCCGTTTATGGAATCTGATGGTAGTATAGATGGTCAATCCCCTAAACTGAAATCAGCCCTAAAACAGAGGAAAGAAATTGGTATTTACTACAAAGAAATATATCCTGGTTCTGAAAATTAATTTGCTTATTTTAGTGTGCATAAAAAAATAGCCGTTCTGAAATCTAGATTGCATCCCTAATGGTCTTAAAATAAACGATCGCGTTATGTGGTACAGTGGGAAGGAACCTGTACCTGGCACTGTTCAAAGACTTTTTAAAGATGGCACAGATAAATACACGGCAATGGTCAAATTCGTAAGACATTCGCAAATTTGTTTTATATAATTAAATCTTCCGTATAAAGTGAATGCAAAGGCTTTTCCAAATTTGGATTTTATGTCACATTTAGGATCGGGAAGTACAAAATGAGCCTTTACGCCTGATTCGAGAGGGTGATGCTTACATGATAACGGTCGAGGAATTAATAACTCCTGGCATGTTCACACCCACCAACGTTGCGCAGAATGATACGTCCCCAACTCAGAGCATTTCTGCCCCTCAAACACCTATGACTCCATCTGTTAGGTTTGACAACGTTAAAGACGCGGAGCAGGATATTCCTCATGTGACTATAACTGAAGTTAACGATGAATTGGATTTACCTCCTCCGTTTCAAGAGGAGGAAGTTAATATGGCATGCGGTAAATGAAACTTTAATAGATTTGGTCGAATAAAAATTTTACAGTGCTTTTATTTTATTAAATATATATTTTTCACTCAAATTATTAAAACATTGGTGTTAACAGGTTTTAACAGAGGAATTCAATGTCGTGACCGATCTTGCTGTTTGGAAACCTTTCTATTCTCATTATTCTACACTACAAATGCCTTCGATATTGCCATGCTGTATGGCAATTCCCCGAATGAAGATTCATTAACAAAAAGTGTAAGGACGATACTCAGAAGAGAGATCGTTGATCCATTAAGACGGGAAGGATTTTGTGCGTGGCCGTCAATTAAAAAACTAAGAGATGCAGTGAAGCCACTCAGTGACGAATGGCAAACTCTAAGCACAGGTAGAATTTCTTTCGTAACGCATTTTGCACACGCAAAAGAATGCATTTTGAACGATTTTATCGGGTTTGTAGACGCAGAAGTTATGATGTTCATACTGTTTGATCGAGCTCTTAAACTGGGAAAATTTATAAGCTATTCAAACGACATGTCGGACTATTTACACCAGCTTGTTGTGGACACGAAAGACTTGTCCAAAAGCACTACAGTGCAGCATTTATTCGAGACAAGCTTGCAGCTTATGGATAAGCTCAAGTTGAAGACAATACCTACTCCAGCTTTGATTATGGAAATGCCACGATCCAACGACAAATTAGTTCAGTACAAAGCAGTTATTCCAAACTTGAGTTTGCACGTTTCTCGAGTCTTGGATGATGGTATGATTACGAAAAATGCTTACTAGATATAAACAGGGTTTCTTGAATGAAAGCAAAATGAACAAGATGACAAATGACAAAAGCTCTTATTATGAATAGGTTCTCGTCTTTGCATCTGCGGCGTAGTTGCAAAACACGAGTGCAGGAAATGTTCTGCAAACTTTGGATCGCGTTCCATTGTGTTCTGTGATAATTGCAAAGGAACAGCAGACATCATTCACTTTCAGCTTACTCATCAAGCTGAATTAATATCGTTAAATCAGTCTATCGTAATTATGGACTTGGCAGCTATCCTGTGTGTCAAGCAAGGTCACTATTCTTCCTTTGTCAGATGCGGCAATGAAAAGCTTTCACCTTGGGTTTATTTTGATGGAGGTGAAGCTGAAAATCCGAAGGTATATGCGTTTTACTTAATTGACATGATTTTCTTGAAGCATGAGGATGTAACCTGCATAAACACGAACGTGGTTAAAAACTTCATGTGAAGTTATATTCCCACAATTATGTGCATAATACGCAGTACATGCAATTTCATTATTGTGTCATCATTTTATTCAATTAAATATTTCAGGTTTGCATCGAACAAAATCTGGGGATGTGGCTGGAGCGCTTAGAAAAATACCCTGGGAAATATCATGATGCTCTCCAATATCCGTTGCTGACCCACATCTTACAAGATAGCCATATCTGCGTTTACCAACCCAGGGAGAAGAGTTCATCGGTCTAGAAACCTTTTATCTACTTTGTTTACATGGCTCGACTTCCCCCTTTTAGGCAAACTTAAATGAATTATCTCGTCGTATCTGCTTTATGTAAATTCAACATATCAGCTATATTCACGTGTACATTAGTTTGACTTTTCATGTATCCTATTGTCATACGATCCAGGAAAATTGTTCACCTACAACTCACCATCCATCATGTGTATATATACATTTTCTGATTATTGAGCCCGTTTTCTGCACACACACAGGGATTACCTCTTAAATCCAAATAATACGATATCGTTTATGGAGTGGATAGTATAGCTTCATCCACCTTTTATCCCAGGAACATTATATTATGATTTAGATTAATATGTTACAGGTTTTCACCTCATTTCTGTAAATACTTATGATGAGTGTATATACAGAAGTATATGTATTAAAATGACCTTATTATTTAGCTAAAATAAATGTATAAAATCGTTAATCATGCGATTCTTTTTGATTTTGCACTCTTCTCTGCTACATATGCTTTAAAATGCATTTTTGATCATCTATATCTGGCAACATTACTCCTATATATAGGAATGCTGCCTATAGAATTCCGGTCGACGAGGAAGTTTAATGATTGATTTGTTTTAGGTAGATCTATATTAGGACATTTACTGAACGTTCATTTTTATACATCATGTTGAGCTGAATACATAGCATTCCATACTTTAACGACTATTCATATTCAAAATGAATAAAATCGTGGGATAATGAATGCCTGATGACGATAACGTATGACGATGAAATGAGGATGTCGCATTAAAAATGAGTCAGTGGTATACATAGCACATAGCACAATAACAAGACTCACACTGATTGCGGTGTGTTTGTATTCATCTAGCATATATGCATTACATCCACATAAGATATGGTAGATGATATATGAATATTTCATATAGTTTTATAGATACTTGTTCGGAATCCTACAGAAAGATATCTCACGCCTTCTAGTTCACATCCGTTGAATATTTACCTGGATATATAGTTCTATTCTACGTTTCAGCTTTGTATTCATCTCGAGTTTATCCTCACTGATAACAGTAATTCCCTCGTAAGCAGTGTGATCTGCATACCTGCAAGAGTTTTTCATCACATGCATGCGAGAACTGAAACGATATTCTCTGCTTGTAAATTTGCTGCGATTTTATGGATTAAGTTAAAACTTTAAAACACAAAAATTTCTCAAGTTTATAGCCCACATCGCATCGTCAGATTTTGCATTATGTTATCGTGAAAAGTTAACTCGTCGGTAAATATAAAGCTGTGTACACGAACTTTAGACATTATCTCACTTTACCCCAAATATTAGACTTGCTCAACAAGTTGCCAACCATTACATTATGGCATGGAAGAGTAAAAACTGACTTAAATGAGAAAAATTGTCAGTTTGTGAGTAAAATTGTGTATAATTTGTAATCTCTTTAAACATACCAGCTCATGAAGCGATATATTATGTAGGCATAAAGCAACCCATGAGTTAAACAAAGTTTTATCTTTCTGTCGGTTGTGTACATACGAAATGAGTAGTTGGTGTTTAAAGATGATGATGCATGGCATATAAAACGGTTCCAAAAAACTCAGGTATTGTTCACGGCTTACACATCTTTTCAGCGTACATATTTCATTACACCACAAACTAAGTTGTTAGTGGGAGTGACGACAGTGCTTGTTTGGACCACCAGAACATGTTGCGTTATATTTATATTTATAGTAGTCTTGTGTACAACCAGACTGAGGTAAATTACCAAACTGAATGAATTTTGACTTCATTAGCCTTATTCATGAAATCCTACTATAATCATAGTCAACGTCAACCGAGTTTGCTGTGCACATTGGAAAGTTTGTGATCAGAAAAATAACTGGCGAATTGAAACATTGAGTGCAGACTTTAGCTAAAATATAATTGATTAGTTTTTGAAGTTTCATTTATCTCCGATACCTGTGTTCATGTGCCTAAAAAACTTGTATTTTTACACATTCAAATCCTTCAAGAGATAAGAAAATTCTGTGAAAAATCACATTAAATTTTATACAAAATGGAGTGGCTTTCAGCATACCGTCCTTTAAAAAGCGTTGAATTCTATCAACGCAAACTTCTGTCCTTCTTGTTCTCTGCAGAAGGGAAGGAAGGTAAGAGTTGAAAAACATGTTAATTTAATTCATAATTGCACGTTTGATTATGAGCTGATTTTTTATTATTGAATTGATCTAGTTTTGTGAGTTAAACAATGGGGGTTCTTTTGTTTTTCATTAGATTTGAGATCCTTAAATATTCCATTCGCACAACTTGGATTCTATTCTCCTATGCACTTCATTAGTTGCATTCCTTCGGAAATGTGTGAACCTTTCAAGAACGACAGGCTGTTTTTGGGTAATTTTTATTTTGAGTTAGCAAGTTTTCACGCTCTCATTCTCTTCTTTTCTCACAAATCCATGTAATTAGGTAGTTCGTAAACTCTAGCTTTGTAGACGTTAAAGCGCAGAACGTGACAAGGCTGTGCTTTTATATTTGCTTGAGAAGATGTGTGCAATGGGACCAATGTAACATGTACCCAACTTGAGTCTTATTTTTTATTGAGTCGATGCGCATGCATAAGATAAATGTTTAAATGGTTTATGATTTTGTCATGTTGCACGGAATTTGACATATAATCTTGAGATTAGCTGTTAATTTATGCCGTGATGAGTGCTTGCAGTGTCTTATATGTCTGCAAAATGTTGAAAATAACTTTGCTATTTTAAAAATATATGCTTGCTACTAAGAAGTTTTTGTCATTTTAAAACCATGTACGATTATCAAAATAGTATGCTCTTATACGCATTTCTGTATAATACAATAATGTCTATTTTACAGCTTCAAATGGGGAACTTCGCAAAGGAGACAAAGTCTTTTTGCATGAAAAAGAGGCAGAAGGAACTATCAGAAGTGCAGTTTTTAAAGGAAAACGGTTAGGAGCAAACAGCGAGCTCGAAATTCTACTGGTAGGAAGCATTCATCAATTATTTCACTTTATATATTGTTCGTATTGCCAATTGACAACATTAGAAAACTAAATTTTAACACTTCAATCATTTTAGGAGGGTCACCGTAACTCTTACTCTGAAGACGACGTGTCACCATACAAATACTATTTAAGGGAACACTTGGGAACATCCTTGAATCCAGAGTCAGATTATGTCATATCACGAGGAGTCGTTGAATGGGGTAAGCTAAAATTATATCACACTTGAGCACACGATGAGTGCACAATAAACCGCTATTAATCACGAAATTACAACATTATATCATTAACCGACCTTGTCATGACCTTCAGAGGAGCCAACATGGGAAGTTGGTCAAGAAATTTATTACAAGCCTGAGAAAAGATGGGCCACAATTCTCAACCGTGAAACCAATGCAAAAGGACGACCCATTGTGGCAATCAAAATAGTATGTTTACAACTCCCACACATGACTCAGTCAAATTAAATTTGTTTACCTAAAATATAACCTTCCTATAGTAGCATATATGTCGATAAAGGTAAAATAAGCGCTATTTTATAGGACCAGACAAAGTTCAAGAAAGAAAAAGTAGTAAATGTCATGCTCAACGATCTGATGGCAGAAGCTATTCCTTTGAAAACCCCACAACGAATCCAAGAATCCAACATGAACTCAGATTCAGATGATATGATAATGAAGGTTAACAGTGCAATTTCTAGCATGGACGAAGCCCTTTCAGAGCGATCAAGTACAAATGAAAATGAAAACAAAAATAAAATGACCGAGAAACGTGATGTTATGGAGCCAGATCCACAAAATAACTTGAATGGCAAACCAAATGACACGGTTTCCTCCACCTTTACCGTCGGTACCACCACCCAAAACAAAAGTTATCCAACCTACCTTTATTGAAATTAATTCAGGCTCCGGACAAAAGGAACAAATACCAATGCTGGATGGTAAAAGACACATTAGCGATTGGTACTTTTGAAATGAAATATGATAAGATGTTTCATTTCTAACATTTAATTTTATAGAACCACCTAAAGTTATTGCACGGAAAAAGAATAAAAAGTTTAGCAAAGAGCGTCCTGTAACAGAATATGTTCAAGAATCTGTCAGTGTCACCTTACCTGCTGAGGACTCAATATACCAAGATCCAGAACCGATGAAATTTAAAAGCTGTCACAACATAAATACCCCTTCCCCTGATGACGACATCGATCAACTGGAACTTTTAAATTACACCAATTCCCTGAGGAGCAGTGCACGTAAACTGATTCAGAAACAACTGTCTCAAGATTCTCAGTCTCGGAGCTTAAAATTAAGACCTGCTTCGACACGCACCCATGTAGAAGAAGTCTTCAAGTGGAACAACAACAGTACAAACCAGAACACTAACAAAATTTTAGAACGGAGTGGGCCTACTTATAGCTACTTAAATAACTACCAACCTTTGAAAGTAACACTTAAAAGCACTTCTTCCAACGATTTGTCAAAAAGCAGTGGCAAGAGTGTTGTATTCAAGGAGGGACCTGATGGTAAGATTCATCCTTCTCCAGCTCAATCCGCCATACACAAATCCGAAAGTCAACTAAACCATTCTCCAGTTCAACCTGTCACACAGGAACCTCACAATATTATAAGCCCTTCTCCAGCTCAGGCAATGCAACACAAATCCGTTAGCCAAATGAACCCTTCCCTAGCTCAGGCATCAATGCACAAATCACAAATCCCACAAATGAACCGAAGCCCAAGCCCCAATCCATTAGCATACAAATTTCTTCCACTGTCATCAAGCGAATTAGTTAAGCAACAGATTGCTGCAGTTGATCGGTTGCTGAAAAATGCAAAATCGAATGACGAAGTGGACAAAGGCTTAGCTTTGCGTTCCAAGGACGAAACCGTTGGCATTTCATCGGATTCTTCCTCTCATGATAATGATAGTGGCAGAGGAAGCTACCCATTCCTAGCAGACACGCCCACAAGATCATCACCACGCCCGCCTTCCGTTATGAGTAATGCTCGACGTGTGTTTGAAAATGATTCCCCTACCCCATCCAGAAGTCCTGTGTCTAGTGATTCAACTGGAAATGGAACTACTGCCGTAGTGGAGAATTCAAGCAGTATTAATAGAAGATACACAAAAAATCGTTCTCCTTCTCGCCATATTTTACTAAAACAGAAACAGTTAAGCACGAGTGATGAGTCACAAGCTGCAGAGGAGCTGATACCACATCCCTACAACCCGGGAAATCTTTCCCCTGTTGCTGGTAAGTTATTTTACTAACGACATTTATGTTTTGTTCTGTACCCCAGATTTATCATACTTGTTACGTCATTCTACAGAACATATACCTCCCTTTTAGGTTATGGAAGAGGAATACAAGGTTCAAATAACTCCAGTTTTGCAGATGCCACTTTGTATTCCATTTTTGCATGTTCGAATATTTTTGATGTGGACTTATTGTATTCGAAACCTGGACAAGTTGAGCGTGGAATCAAGAAGGAAATACGTGAAATTCTTCGTAAAAAAATTGTCACACCGTTACGAGTGAGTGCATACTGCAAATCAGAGAATGTAACTCATTTGAGAGAAGCTATGCTCCCCTTGTCATCTAAAATGCATTCATCGTTAATGGGTATGCATTATATCGGTTGTTCATGTTTGTATTTTAAGGTGGTTTGTGTTTTAGTGTATTTAATTAAATGACTATTATTATTTGTCACCAGAGGCTGATGAGTTTCTTTACCTGCTGTTTGACAGCGCTTTGCACACAGAAAGCTTTATCAAGTTGTCAAATTTAACCAAAGATTTTATGCATCAAATAGTGGCCCGACCCAAGGTTTGTATTTAATTTATATTACATATTAAATGATAATTCATTAGCCCTTCGATTTGTATACCTTTTATATTATTCTTTAACATATTTCTTTGTGAAGGATCGGTCCAAATCCCAAACTGTGCAATTTATGCTTGAAACCAGTTTTGGAACCTCAGAGCTAAAATTTAAAGACGTTCCTAAACCAGCTTTATTGTTATGCATGCCCCGTTGCAAGGGTAGGCTGGTGTATTATGAGGCAATTATACCTAGCCTTCATTTAAATATTACGAGGCTGCTTGAGAAGGGTAAGTACGAGTGGATATGGTATTTAAAATTTAAGTGTTTAAGGCCCTGTATGAAACCTGTCCTATGATCTTGTGTTTCTCATTACAATTTCACCAGGACCTAAGCAATGCGTTTGTGAAATGGCTGCCACGTTGGAATGCGTGGTGTGCCATAAGCAAAATGGAGATGTGGCTTTGGATTATTGTGGCACTTGTAAAGGCATTTCGGATCAAATTCATTTCCGCTTGGATCACGCTCCTGTTTTGGTTGGAAAATCTCAGACGGATGAGATTCTTAATTTGCATTCCATAATATGCACAAGAGGAAACAAATACACAGCATTCGTAAAGGCTAGTCCACACCGACTATCCCCTTGGTTGTTCTTTGACCCGTTGGCCGGTGAATTCCCCGAGGTATGCGTGTTTAACAAAACACAGCAATTGAGACAGGATGTGTTTAATATTGTTGTAAGTACATTCTTGACATTTTCAATTTTTACTTTCACAGGTGACATTATTAGAGGACTTTGGCAGATGGCTAGACAGCCTAGAGAAACAACCTGGCCACTACCGAGAATTTTCGAAACTGCATCCCTTGTTGAAGCGAATTATGACGGACAGCCATATCTACATATACTCTAAAGCCCATATTGTAGAAACACCAAGCTACACAGAGAGTTTAGTTATTTAAGGCAAATTATGATGATTATGATTTATTAGTAAATTAGCTTGTAATATATGTTTAATGTTGAATATCGGAGGAAGCAGATAATCTTATACACATTTTTTGTTAATTTAAAAAATATTTGGATACTTCTTCAAACGTAACACGTTACTTTAAAGTTTGGAATGGCGACATTTTACATGGTGCTTTATTTCAGGTTAAACAATATATCGTTAATATGACACAACTTAAGTTTATAGAACTACTTAATATTATTCATTTGACTAACATGTATTGCTTCAAAGTCTTTTTCAATCGACTAAAATAAGGTTTCGTATCGGGTACGTTTGCGACGGTCGAAACTTGTGAGTTTTTTTCATTCGATTTAATGTAGTATATATTATTATAGAAGGCAAATTGTCTTTCTTGGATATTATTCATTATTATTTGCTTTTGGTTTCGCATCACAGGTGTGTTTGGTTAATAATCAAAGTATTTCGACACACTTAGAATTCATCATCTTAAGGTTAAATGTGCAGGTACAATTAAAGTAATTTATGTTATAAGAAATCAAAACAATACACTCACGATTATTATCAGTGATTGCATATTCTACACGCTTTATAACAATGGAATACTAGTAATACTAGTAAGTTACTGACGATCCAGCATCAGTCATACAATAGTTTTCAAGAGGTTTAAACAGGGCAGTAGATACACACGTACATATCAGCAAGTAACCTCTGAACGAATGTAGGCAACTTGTGTTTGTGAGCTGTTATATATTCTGGATCCGTTTTAGTGTAACTTTCCAATGACTCCAGGTGCTCACCCATTTGATGTACAATTTCAACCTGTCGAAAATTAAATGTATTAAAATTAAAACACGTCAATACATGTTAATAAGCTATGACCACGAAGGTATAACAGTATGAAACAGAGATAAAAGTATGATAGAGCTTACTTTAGGCTTCCCTTCGCTGGGGTTTGAATCAAAAAGAACCCAATGGGACAGGACACCTGTGCCACATTTAACGAATGTCACATAGTGGTAGTCTTTAATACAGATTATGGCGAGGAGATTCAGGACTCTTGATCCTTGATAGCCATCTAAAACAAATTCATAGTTTTTAGAGCTGTAAATGCTAATGATGAAAGACTTAACACGTTCATTCCGCTAACTAGTCGTGATGAAAGTGAGTAACAAAAAAACTATACCTTTCGTGAGATCAGTTATGTCCAAACTCAAGTTTGGAACTATTGTCGTCGATTGAATTACACTTTCACTATTGCGAGGCAATTCAAGAATTAAGGCAGGGCTTGGAGGCCGGTCCATCTTCAGATTGTAATCGGCCATGCTCAATTCAAGGCAACGTTTAACAGTGATTACACTTGGGAGAATGTGGTCACCCAGATTAATTTGGTGCAGGAAATCCTTCACACCGTTATCATATACAATGAATTCATCCAGTTTAAATACTTTGTTGAAGAGGATAAGCATAAACTCCTCCACATCTGAAATCAAAAAGTAGAAAGTAAACTTTTAGATATAAAGTTCAAGTGCAAACGACAACTATGAGACTGGAGATATATTAACATTTTCATCAAATCATGACATACCCATAAAGGCTCCATCCACTTTATCACTGAGAGGCTTTAAAAGTTCCCTCAGAATGGTAACACTTTCGGCAGGGCAAAAGAAATTTTGTCGAAGAGGGTTTACGATATTTTCTCGAAGTACTTTGCGACACACGCGTTGCAATTCAGTTTGTTCAACTTGAGAATTTGGATCTTCCATTTCCAAAAAATGTGCATCAAAGTTATCGGAGAAAGCGAACATAGCAAATAGTACGACATCAATGTAACAAGAATTACGTCGTCCTTGAATCCCTTGTAACCCTATAACCATAAATGAAGGGAATTATTAGATGAAAAGTTTGTTTCCAAATTTTCGAATCGTACTACTTGATTTAAGTAATTTATTCTACCTTCAGCGTTAAAGAAGTCATTAATTTTTATAACTGGAACTATAAAAGGAGGTGGTGGATTTGCAACAGATACCGGAGCTATTTGACTTTCACTTTGTGGTACTGCATTGGGAACTGACATGGGACTGTTAATGGTGATTGGAACATCGTCTATAGATGTTTCCATAATTATTGGAATTATCCGTTCTCTATGAGAGTTGCATGTGCTAGAGTCCTAAATTCAAATAAAATTAACTACTAAAATAAAAATATTACCGTAAAAGTTTGCAGCTTTAGCAAGTTTTTCCTTACCACTTCCATTTTCTCAACCGCTCTCGTATCATGTAAAATGGGAACAGTGCCACTGAATTTGCTTCCATTGAAAACTAAATGCCCCATAATTCAACTTCATTTAGCATTGATTCAAAGTTATTGGACTTATTGAAAAATATATTATACCATTATTTGAATTGTGTGAGATTTCTTTTTTCAGTTCATTGCTTTGTACTAAGTCAATGAGATCCATACTTACTGGGATGTTACTTTCTATATAAAAATACATTTACTGCTATAACTATTTTAGATACTTTATACATACAAAAATTTTGTGGGCATTTTTAAATGATATAATATCCCAGTAGGGGAATTTTCTCCTTTGGAAGTCACCACATTCTCAACAGGCAAATAGTTCTCTAGGAGGATGAGTTCATCCACGGGAAGCAATCTTCCTCTTCCTTTTGCGCATCCAAACTTGAAGCCCACATCAAATTCGTCATAACCGTAATCAATGTGTTCATCCTAATATAAATTCATATTTTAGTTTTGCTGTTCTCCTGGTGCTTTCAATGCACAACACAGTTCATTTAAAGAAAAGCCTGGAAAAGCCTACCATTTCCACCCACGCCTTGATAGGTATCGCAGTAGAGCGTCCGTCTCTTCCTACCCATCTGACAACACCAGTCATAGGTCTAATTCCTCCTAACCAGACGACTGTGTCACTTATTCTCAAACCTGCAATTTCTACGGGTTCGAAATCTTTAACACTAAGACTTCGGGATAAAGTCGGCACGGATCTGGTTCGGTAAAGTAAAGATGTAGCATCTGAATTAACTTCAAGACTGCCCGGTCCAAATTCATCGTGGTTGTTGAGAAATGAACTGTATTCAACTGGTATGAGCAACCCATGCTTTGGCTTGCATTCAAACAGTTTCTGTCCATTAACTTTTCCTGACATGCCTCCAATACTTTTATCCTAAAAATTCAGTCCTTTTTTGTTAGTATAATAGATCTCAAATAATCTAATATTTCCAGAACTACTGACTTACAAACTCAACACCAGCGCACAGAATGCCTCTGGAATCACAGCCAATATATTTCACTGTTCCTAGCTGAGGATATCTGAATTTAATAAATGGAATAACAACTCTTCTCCCGATCCAATTAGCACATTCAGTGTACGAGAGTGTCTGAGCTTCTGAAATTCAAAAGAGTGCTCGAATGGTTTTTTCGTCTTTAGTCATCAATTTATTTATTTGATCTAGCCAAGTAAAAATAGACTTACCACGCACGGGTGGCCTTGGGATGATGTGATCAGTATATGAAACATTCTTTGGGGTGCCATTCGTCCCAGTAAAGAAACTAAAAATTTCGGACAACATTCTGCTCTTGGTTTTATTAGGTATAAACGGCTCCTCAGATTCCTATAAAAATTAATATTCGAATATTTACGAAACCTATCAATATTTATCCCACTGTAGCGATACTGCGTTGCGGGAAGTTAGTACAACGTAATATGACAGTGCTTAGCGTATACTCCCGAT
>JAANSM010002674.1:0-14446 GCA_036850725.1 Orchesella villosa | reverse complement strand
GTATTGATTGAACTCTTAGTTATTGCTTAATAATAAATTAGGTATTGCTATGTTGAAACATATATTATCGTAATTTAAGAGAACCTGCAAAACTTTTTGATACCTTTATGATTCATTCAATAGAGATGGAGATCAACAGACTTGACTTTGTTGGTCTACTACTCGTCAAGTATACCTGTATGCCTATCATAATAGGACCTGTGGAGACTTTTGGGGATTTTTGGGAGACGTTTTTTCATACATTTTAGGGAATATTGATTCACAGTGAAGGATTGTGCTGAAAGCTGAATTGTTTAATAAAATTAATCTCGTTTACTTGTCGTATAACATCTTAGATACATATCGCATTCAAAGCACTTAAATATACTAAAGCTAAAACAATTCGTAATTATTTTATTTCGCCAGTTCATTGCGTCACTTATTGCACATGTCAAGGTTAATAAGTAAAAAAAATCATTGCATATTATTTTACAATGTCGAAACAACTGAAATAAAATTGTCAAATAAACTAGGTTGTATGCCATAATTTTTAAAATTTCCATTAAAATTATGCATAAAAACGATCAATCATCGATTTGTCAATAGTCAATCAAATGGCTAATTTTCATAAATATAAGTCGATCAAGTGGCTGGCGAGCATAGGACATGACGATAAAAAAACAACAATAAAAAACCTACATTCGTAAAATATAGCAAACAATGCATATATCTACTACCCAGTAAGTTCCTTTTGGTTTCTCGTAAACTAGCGAAAGCCGGTAAGCTTATGTAGCACTAAGAATAGAAAATAAATGCACACAACATAGCAGCAGTGTACATTCTGTACATCAATGTACATGCATCTTTCATCTTTTAACATATATATGCGAGATGATATACATAAGTATATGAGAACAATGTGGAACAAAGTTTTGTTTTAATTTAGGATTTGACAAAGTTAAAACGAGTGTGTCTTACCCAAGTGTGTTGAGCATCGATTAATGTCCTGCTACATATCTTCGTTAGGATTACCCTTCATCCATTTTATGGTGGATTTTAGTGAAGCAGACACTCCTTGAAGAATAATCACCTACTCACCCCTTAAATCTTTTCTCTGAACAATAACTTCTTAGTTTTTAAAACTGAACCAGAAGTAAGACTTTGTAAGATTGTCAAAAGCTGTCAAAACTTTTGACTATGTTCCTTATTTTATGTTGAGAAGTTTTTGGTCCAAACTCACACAACCGCTATGTTACAGAAAAACTTGCAACGGTACTTATTTTCAGAATTTATAATCTATACATTCACGGCATTCATAAACGTAATGTTTAGTATGCAATAACAGTCATGGTTTTGGGCACAAATACAGTTTCCTCCTATTTTTTATATAAAGTTTATTAATCTTCACCTACATTTTCCAATCTCAGCAGCTGGAATTTAGCGGCAGGCACATTGAGCTTGTTGGAGTACTTTTGTATACGCTAGCTTATTCCGAATTAATTAAAATCCTCTAGCTTTTACAATAGAATGAGCAAATATCACTACTGGAATTCCATGGAAGAAATTTGGTTCTCACAACACAACACCCACACACCTACACGTCTAAAACATTTACTCACTATATCCACCACTGTCAAAAAGTTTTTAGTAAACTCACAGATTCTTCTACACAATACATTTTGTATCTATACATGCATTAAAAGTTGGTTTAACCAACTTTCAACTGCATTTATCCGCAGTATGGTGGAAAAAATTCTGCACAAGAGTTGTTACAAACTGCATTTCACGTGTGTACAAGATATCTAGGAAAATGGTCCAGACAGATAAAATCCACTCGCCGTTTTAATGAGATTGCCATATGCGATATCAGGTTTCGGGAACACTCTGCTACTCCTACTATTTGTACAGGTTTTGTTTTGCGATTGACGTTGTTACACATTGCTGAATTTCATGGGGGTACAAGTACAATACGCGATATCATCTACACCGTAGTACAGATTGCCGAGTGAGTATAATAGAACTGGAGTCGGAGTGCATGTGTGTGTGAGCTAATGCTTACAAATGTATTACATGGATCAGTTCGAAAAGACAGTCTTAAAAGGATCAAGAAAAAAAGGCAAAGAAACTACTGATCTGGCCTACTGGTAATCAATGTGACACAGCATGAATGGTACTCTACGTTTCCTCTTGTCTATATTACCCGTATAGTCTTTCAATGAGTATGTGTATTGTATATACATACGCTTGCGCCCCATCCCGAGTTCCACCGGTTCGGTATTTTTCTTAAGGATGTTTCTTCCAGACCTCTCTCAAAAGCAAGTAAAAGGAAAAGAAACAAGCGTGGTAGTGGCAAGAATGGGGTGCAGGCAGTGAAGGCAAGACATATTATTCCAAGCCCATGGAATGGAAAATCATAGAGGCATCGGTGGAATGGAGAAGGGGATAAACACTATAGCTATGCAATGTATAAGTCTTATTTTAGACATTTATACCTGACTTGACTCATGATAACGATGACATGATATGCCCATGCTGAGTTTTGTATCCCACTCACCAACTCCACAAAGTTTACACAAGACTTTCATTCAACCATCTACCTAAAATCCCTGAGCTTTCGTGTGTAAAAAGTTGGTTGGGTTGTTGGCCGCAGTATACATACATTTTGAGGGAGCCAGAGCATTAAGTGCACTTCAAACCGTTCTTTTTCCTTCCCAATCCGGAGTGAGTAGGTCTTGTCACGAGAAATATGAATATGCGTGATATAGAAGAAGAGAGGAGAGTGCTATGCTTTTCTCCAGATATTTGGATAACCTCATTTATCCATTTGTATGCATGAATGAGACCGATTTCGGAGGGGAAAGGAAAATGAGATGGTGTGTTTATAGGATCATGGAAAAAACCAGAGTGTTTTTATTACTTCCTACTTCACGATTTAGGGTGAAAATGTTTAGTATTCAAGGAGAAGGTAGGGCTCTTACATGCATTTTACATTTATCAGATTCCGATTTCTCGCTATCTACTTGTAGTAACGAAGTATGATGATGGTATGATGACACATCGATTGCGTTCGTGAATAGAACTTCTGAAACAGATTGAAATAATCTTGTGGCATGAATTTGTGTTTATATATAACAATAACCGGTTTATTTTATATCTCATTTTATAATTGTCAATGATATTTTCGGTACATCATAGTAACGAAGCAAATATTTTAAATAGTAATCAATCACATTCAAAGTTTCATAGTAGTTTGAAGATTCACAGTATCCAAATACATATTATAAGCATTCTTAAACTTCTATACACTTAACCTACTTGACTTCAGTTCAGAATATGGTCTTAAGGATCTACTCACTATGAGCGCGTTTCATTTGTAAAGATTTCGTGAGTTGTAGCTTGAAGTGAATTCTAAGGTTCGTTTCTGTTGACGAATGATATTCAGAAAAGTAGAAACTGATTAAGAGTGTGAAACAAAATTGTTTCGTTTTGGCTCACGGTAATTTATATTCTTACTGCTAGGTTTGCGACTGGAATTTAGAGAAATGCTGCGTTGCGGTTGGCAGATTTCGATTAGAGTGGCATTTAGGTACTCCCAGTTCCATTTCCGCCACTGCCACCTCCTATGCATCCACCCCAAGCAAGGCCTCCACATGACAACGAGACGACAATGTAGATCAGCAACTAAATATGCAAGGATAATCAGTAGTTAAAATACATAAACACCGACGCTAATAACAAATTCAGTTCCCAACCAAGTGAACCAACGTTCAAATTTTATTGGACTTACGATAGCGACCAGAGCAGTAATCACATAGCATTTTACATTCCTCCAGTACATGGTTCGTCGAATGTTTGTACTGGCTTTTTGAAATGAGATTGACTGCAATTACAAAAATTATCATATTTTAAAATTGTTTCCACTACATTGAACATGTAGCTTGCAGAATAAGGAATCAAAAAAGCATGTTAGGTCTTACAGTTGCATTGAGATTTTCTGCTTTGTTGACCAAGAGCTCCAGCCTTTCACCTCGGGACGTAATATTGTCTAAAATCATTTATTTAATTGAATCAATTATTGATTTAAATGCAAATGAGTATGCCTTTCTTCCAACTAATTGCGTACCAATATTCTTCACCATGATGTCTTTCAGTTCCCCCAGTTCTCCTTCCACTTTGGAAATTGCATCCAAATCCCGAGACTCAGAAAATCGTTTCTAGAAACAGGAAATTGTGCGGTTAAACTATTACTGGCAACGAAATCTATGCATATTTCATCTCAGCTCTTTGCTGCAGTACTTATTGCTACGCAGTTAGGTTTTCCTACCATTTGAGCCGCCATAAGAGGTGCAAAGTCAGAGTTCATTGCGTAAGGAAGTGCATCACGAATTCTGGTTGATCCATACGTCTTCTCAAATCGGACCTTGATATCCGATAGGTACAAGAAAGCTCGGGCGCGTTCAAAATCCTAAAATTAAGAACAGTGGTCATATCTCGGTTAAAATTAAAACGTGAAACACTCGTAATCAACTACTTTTTTTTACAATAAAATATAATACGAACGTACATCATCAGTGATGCACAAGTAGACAATGTTATTTTTCCTTCACATAATGAAACAAATAACTCATGTGAGAGTACGTCAACTTGGTATTTTCAGCAGGTATCTTTGCTAAGATTTGCTCAGTGACTTCCGCAAAATTTCCCACACACGTAGCATACTTGGCCAGAATGGTGGTCCCCTGGGCGATAACGGTGAACAAAATAGGCATCTTGGAAACTTTCGTCACTTATGTGCTCTGCAAAATAATTTTTCACCCATTCATATTATTACAATTATAATTATTTTCCACTAGTAACTGTTTTTCTACTTTCGTCTGACTTAAAATCAAACGTTCTTTTAGACTTGCGTCTATCTGGGTCTAAGAGCGCTTGTCATGGAATTTTAGAAAGTGATTGTTACTAATGTTTGAAACTACACAAAAAATTAACGACCTTACAGCATTGTATAAAAGTATTTTAGCTTATCACTGACCTTATTCGGCCTTATTTTATATTTGAGTGAAATAAAAAAAACAATACTGGGAGGCACGCAATAACTACTTCATATTACTTACGACGTAGACCAAATGGTAACTGCGATTCATTTGTTGATGCATTTATCACTAATAACTAAGTGATGCTACTAAAGAACTAAAGAAGTTATAAATCTTTACAATCGATTAAATATTTGTAAGGACCGCCCTAGAGAATGCAAGGAAGATTATTTTTGTTTCTCGCCCAGCTGTCAAATTTAATGTGTTGGGAAAAAGGTGACTCATTCCAGCCAAAAGCTACTTTTGAAAACTAAAATGCAGACAAAGTAGTGAATAAATACCCTGAAACTACACTTACGGCAATTAGTGAAAATTGTTTATGCGTATCCACGATAACTGCATAATAATTTCTGCCAATGGAATAATACCGAGTAAATATCAACTGTCAATTTTTAAGCTGTATATTTGTTAACATGACAATGTAAAAGTTTATATTTATATAAAAGGGAGGCAAGTCAACAAGCAATAGAATGTACTATGACTACGAGCTCAAAAGAGCAGACTGAAGAGCATGCCATCATACCCAACCTAAACTCATTTCTTTCTCCACTTATCAATCGAATCTCATGTGCAAGCCCTAAAACCAACCCAGAACTATAACCATATAAAATTCTACGTTAATTCTATCATCTACCCAACTGTTACTCACATCTATCTACATACAACATACCTATTAGCTAAATACATAAAAGATTATCATCAAGTTTACTCAGCGAAAGTAGAAAACGCAGCGTTATCAATCAATGAAAGTTCAAAAACTATTTAATCGATGGTATAAAATATTAACACATACATAAAAATAATGAAGATCCCCCCTTATTCTAGCTGGTACGCTGTTCCTTCTGTCTTCCCAGTCTAAACTTTTTCTAGTCTCTCCAACAACAATTTTGTTCAATATCTCTAAACAGAGCAAAAAGGAATCTCACCAATCCTTGTATCTTTTTATTAGTCTAAAGTCTAAACAATACAATGTTCAATAAAACTCCAAAATATGTCGAACTGACTTTTTTTCACAATTTAGAACACCCCAACATTAATTGGTACAGTAAATAAAATGCTAGGACGTATCTAATATTTTTACTCTTAAGGGAGATAGGAACGGAATAAACACCACAACAACAGATTATAATGCTTATTACCTTTCGTGTAGCCTAGTTGTATGTTAAAGTCAATAGCAAAGTAGGCAGACATTCACTTCTTCACACTTATTTGAATAAGATACAAGGTTGCATTGAATGAGTTTAGCATCGCATGTATTCAATTGTGTCAGATGATGGCACATGACTCATGATATTGTGATGATGATTCACACGAATCAGCTGATCACAGATATACACTATGTTGTAGCAATTTGGGGATCAAATGCAAAAGAATAAACAATCAGGCGAGAGGAGGGGTATCACCGACCAAAATAAACATTGACTCCCCCGTGTCATGTCACTAAGAAACGTGTACAATCAACGTTCTAGAAGTCATAGTCCAAGCTCATATCATTGTATAGGATGGTGTACATGTCCATGCGTTTGTGATTTTTAGTGTTGCTACAAGATATGCTTAAGAATCTACTTTTGATCCTTTAGACTGACGTTGCGTGCTTCATTCTCGAGTGAACGTTTGTGATGTAATGATAATAGGCAGCTAATACAGAAAAAGACTTAGTTCGAGAGGTGAGAGGAGGGTTTGAAAGTTTTAACATTTGGACTGGATTAGTTCTTAGTGAGAAGTAATTTGGAGTTGGTAAGCATATATTTGACTGTAGTTAATGATCAATGGCATGCTGGATTTTATCATTTTTATTATTTTTATTCTTTAATTGAATGTGTTATTTTTGTTTGTTGGACAGAATCTCGGGAAATTTACCCCACCGAAGAAGTTATGGAATCTCAAGAAGGCCCACCTAGAGCTCCACCACGACGGAGGAATGAGGAACGATCAGGTTCCTCAAGTTTGAACACTTTGGAACTGGATGGATCGGAACATCCAGCGTTGAGAGCTCAGGAATTTCACCGATTACATCGGTCATCAGTGGAAATTACTGCGGAGGCGCAAACAGCGGATGAGGAGGGACGAAAGGATGACGCATTTAAGTCCTATAGCAGAGCACTACATTTTATTGATCAAGCTGTCTTATTAGCTCATCAAGGTGGATTTGCTGAATGCGATGTCAATAAAGTTGATGAATTGACATACAAACTGAGAATTACAAGGAAGCAAATCCTTGAGAGAGTTAGTGATTTACAAATTGGAACAACAACTGAAGAACAAGATAATAGCTACTTAAATGGGCCAGCCGTATCATCCCTGAACCTTGGAAGTCAGAGTACACCAGCTTATTCAAGTATGGCCGCTTCATCGATAACTCCGTTACCATCGTATGATGATGTTCTTCGTGGGTATGGAGAAGCTGGGCCTCCCAGTCTTCGTTCTCAAGGCCAAGGAGTTAATTATCGGGAATTAGTTACAGCACTAGATGATATTGCTGCAGAACAGGCTGCCATGTCCAACCCACTTCCACTGAATGCACATGAAGTTTATACTGTTCCACAAAATGTTCAGATCTACTTCATCTCTCCTGACGACAATGTCTCAGCACCTTCCTACCCATCGTTTTTGAGAGTTGTGGTCACAGAACAAAGTGGTAAGGTTTTAATTCTTTAGACTTTTAATGTTTTGTATAAGAAGAGTTGTTGTGAAATCATTATGGGTAACAGAATTAGATATTAGACGGTTTTATATGGTTTTTTAGAAGAAGAATTGGGAGCTGGAAATACCATTCCAGCATTTCTTCAAGTAGGAGACTGGACTTACCCGTTGGTTCCACGGTCTCCTGTCCTCCTTACTCCTGAAGGGTTGTATCTGTTTCCAGATCCAAATTCTAAAATACCGGGTATATTTGATTTATCTATGGAAATTGATATTTTTCGTAACTAGAAAGTCAGTTTCTCATGTATAATTATACTTTTTCTATATCCTCAGGTTGCAGCGTTGGGTTTAATTCTTCCACCTGATATCCCCGCCGAAAGTCGACAGACTTTCGAAGAAGTGCTCGCCCAGCTTCTGAGCATACACCGGATTCCAAGAGCTGGTCACCCAGAAGATATACCTGCTGCTCCACCCGCTATTCCGATTCAGGATACATCAGAAGCAACAACCCCTACATCACCCACCGATGCAACTAGGAGGCTAAGCACAAAAATAGCAGAAGGTCTGATAACAGGTTCGTTTATTTTCCGCTTTTCGTGCTTCTTGATTTTGTCCTTTACATTTCATTTTTAAGCAAATTGGGATGTTGTATGTAACTCATTTTAAATCCGTGTGATATCAAACTGCAGTAAAGGGATCCATGATTACGTGTTTAGTTGGGTGAGATTAACTATTGACAATGTATTTGAAAGTAAATGCTACGTATACACTAAACCGTTTTATTTAAATGCTTGCCAGCTAGTTATACTATGCGTGGGGGGTTGCCACTGTAGTTCTAGCATTTCAAACTTTTTTCGTTATGGATTTGTTGCAGTATCGGCTATTTCATTGATAATTCGTCTTAAATTATTATTTAGCAAGGCATTAAAATGAAAAGTGTGAATTTTACAGGAGCTGAAGCTGTTTCAAAGGGTTTAGTGTATGGTGCTACTAAAACTTCAATCCTTATGGATAGAGGAGCTTCTTACTTGCAATCAAGAATGGACCCTGTGAAGGAAAAACCTGTCATAAAGCCAGAAGTGAAGAAAGGTATGAAGGTTGCTAAAACAGTGACAGGAAAAGCTGTCCAAGTCAGCGGATTTCTCGGTAAGATTTAATATTGAAATGCTACAGCCGTGTACGAAGACGAAAACCCTATAAAATTAAGATGTTTGCTAACTCAGCTCATTTTCTAATTAAATTAATGTAGTGAATCAAGTTGGCAATGCTACCATGGCACTTGGGCGCCATTTGGCACCTCATGTACAAAGGGCTGGAACTAGGTTGTTGGCAAAGACAACTGCTAAGGATGAAGTGGACGCCTCTAAAAAAATGGATCAAGTGTTGGAAGTAACATCTGGAGCTGTTGCAGGATTTGGAACGTTGTACATGGGCTTGGAATCCGCGGCTACTGTTCTTGCCAATAGTCTTGCAAATAACACGGTTCAGATAGTGCACCACAGGTACAAAACTACCTTTTCACTGATATTTAAAAAATTCAATGTAATACGAATTGCAGTGACAGTCGATAACATGATGATGTATATCTTTAGATATGGCGAAGAAGCTGGACACTTAGCTAATGACACTGCTGCAGCTGCCGGTGGTGCAGTTATGACTGCATGGAATGTGCAACAACTTGGACCGAAGTCTATGGCTAAGAAGGTTGCTAAAGACACTGGAAAGCAAGTGATCAAAAACTACAAAGACAAAAAGCATACTCCAAAATCACCAAGGTCTCCTGGAAATGGAAGCGATTCTCCTCCCGGTGGCTCAGGGACTCAGGGACAGGCTGTATAAATACCTTGCAGAAAATTGGGCAAAGCATGTGCTCGAAATACTTGTTTTAATTTTAAAATGTTATATGTGTTGTTGTTTTTATAGAAATTTTTTGTCCACAATATTCCAAACCATTATTGAGACTGAACTCCAAATTTTAGAAACGAAAAATGTGTACCGCTAATTGATAATGGGGTCACTTAAACTCAGCTAGTAAAATGCATTGTTAGAATCTCTAGTGTCCCCTAAATCCACTCACAGTTGTTAGTCTTACCTAGTAAAAGATTGAATATAAACATTTGAGATGTAAACAAATTATAAAAACTTTCCGTCTTAAAAAATATGTAACTAAATCTTTTTAACTAGCAAAATCAGGTGCCTTAGATCTTGATCTGATAGTGGGACAATCGACGTGAAAATTTTTGATACGTCTATCACATGCCGTAGTACAACACAACACTTGAATCTCCACTGGTGCTTCGCTTTGGTAAATGCGCACATGGTATATATTAATGTAATTAAACCGTTGTGGAAATATCAAAATTTTAGTGTTTTTAATTTTGTCGAATAGTATGATTAAGATTAATGCCATCTAGATTCTTATGTGTATCGTTGGAACCTACAAAAGCTCATTGAGTGCTTAAATGATTGGCCTTGCAGTATTTTTATGGATTGGGAATTATAAACTATGGAATGTATTTATAAATATGGTTGGTAGAAGTGAGTAAGATTAAATTGAAGTTATAAATTTTGGGGTAGGGTTATATGTGATGGAAAAATTTAATATGTGGTTCGGATTTTAAATTGTGAAAATGTTGAATCTAGCATCATAAGTAAAACAATGTAATATAAACAATCAATTTTATCAACATGATGGTAAAACAGTGGCTTTAAACTTTGAGCGTTAAGTTATATTTTTATATAATAGGAGCAAAAAATGAATCTCGCCTTGGCGAATTGTAAAATGACAATATAATAAATTTCAAAGAGAATTTTGTGTTTGATGTGGTCACCCTATATAAAACAATTTTTCCATGAGGGCTTCGAATTCCTGCTTCGTATTTTATAGTGTGAATTTTTAGGATACCGTGAATTTGGCTTGCTCATGTTTTTGGTTGTGGATTTAAATAGTCATTTCCCCCCGGAATTCCTACAAATGGCCTTTTGCATGCATTTCATGAGAAACATGGCTTTTACATAGGTACGTGGCATGAAAATAACCTTTGTCGTCACTTGGATGAGCACAAGGCAGTCATCACGGTCAAACCTCACACGAGCGGAACTCGTGAGCCTTGAAATATTTTGCTTTTATTGCATCTAAAGAATGACAGTAGTGTTCCATAAAACATCATATAGTCGCGTAGATTTGGTGTAAAAAAAATAAATTCTTATTTAGCAAGTTCATCCAGAAAAACTCATTTGGTTTTCCAAACTACTAAAATGGAGTTTGTCGACGTTCATGTTGAAAGTACTAGAATAAAAATCTCTTAAAATATTTCTCATGTTTCTTCCTAGTCCACATTTATGCAACACATCCAGGAATGATGTTTGATCCTACTGCAAGAGATCTAGGCTGCATTGATTTCGCTTAAGGGCAATGGAAATGTTCAATGTTCAACATTCTCCAAGCATCTATACAAAAGCCTCAAACACACACCTAAAATATACTGAAAGCATCACAAGAAATAGCTAAACCTTTATTTCATGTCGATGACTTTTTGCAACCCACCTCGCACGTACATATCCATAAGTATGTCATTTTTATTCCCATCTCTGTCTGATCCTTCCTGATTTTCCACTGCAACCTGCGACTTTTCCCATTAGCATCTGAAAATCTTTACAAAATCAAAGCTTTCAGCATTCTCAACTACATAAAATCCCAGTCACAGTAATACCCTAGAATATAGTATCAAACAGTGGAAATGGTGAGTGCAGAGTGTAGGTGAAAGTAGGTAAACAAGGGAAACGTTCAGTTGTCTAATTCGTTGTGTCTTCTTCTCTCCTATTCCCTTTCCATCATCATGTTTGCTCATTGTTCATGGTGAGCAGAAGTAACACTAAGAAACAAATACCGTAAAGGACTTGCGTCAATCTCCTCTCTCATTCCTCATTCTCTCCATCACCCGACAGTCAACAGCGTCCGTGAACCGTACTTTCACCATCATCATCACCATATTTAATGTATTATTCACAGTGAATCACGAATAGCTATGGATGTATGTGTATGTGTTCCAATACGGTGTTGAATGATATTCCTTTTTTTCCCAGAGTTAATATCCGCTATTTACTTGTACCCCGTGTATATCTGTCCTTGCTTTCACTTCCTTTCCATCTTCCTTTTTGACTAGAAAAAAAACACGGAAACTGAGTGAGAATAGAAAGCTACCCACTAGTGTATTAGACCCTAGCTACCTTGTCGTGTGGTAGTATCTTGTAATGTTTCACGGGGACCAGAAAAACATGGAGCATATCACATCTCTCGCAAACGGATAAAACATGTAATGTCAGAGTAAGAAAGTTGGTGAAAGTGACTGTCACGGAGTTTGATGGAGTCTCGCCTTATTACATGCATCGTCTTTTTGAAAAGTGAGGCAAGCAAAGTTTGAACAAGTTGGTTTGCTGATACAAAACCCCCGTAGCCTATATGAATGAGTGAATGTATAGAAGCAAAGAAGCAAAGCGAAAGTCTGAAGAAAAAAATCGACACAACATCCACATTATGTAACAACTCCCAACTTTTCTCTCCCCTTTCCAACTTTTCTCCATACATATTAGATTCCGCTTGAATCCTTCCTGTAAGTTACAATGAAATTGTGTATGTGCATCCGACATGATTCCCTTAAATGATGTACGTGCTCGGTTTTCTTCACCACTAGTCACCTAATGTATCAAACCGGTAGACATGCCACTTACTTTCAGCAAGCCTTATTTTGCAGCCAACCTCCCTTGTTCATAGTAGTATACACATACAACACAGTTTTTTTGATGTATCCAAGCCATGCATAGCAATATGGATTTTTGTCAAAAGAAAAAAAAGCAGGGTTGTGAACTCCGCTCTTAGGATATATATGTATCAAATGTGCATCATATATAACTAGCCTAGGTATTAAGGTTGCAAATTTTTTTTCTCCTTGAATTGAGTTTATTGTGAACTCCGCTCTTGGGATATATATGTATCAAATGTGCATCATATATAACTAGCCTAGGTATTAAGGTTGCAAATTTTTTTTCTCCTTGAATTGAGTTTAACATGTAAAAGGATGATGGGGTTATTCATAGTCATGTTTAGCACAGATTCATGCCACTAACTCCGGATGATGATGATGTTGATGATGGGCCATATATTGTAATTCAAGTTTCTCTTTTTTAGAATGTAGAATATGTGGCACATAGCACACACCTTTGCACTAGAGCTTTCTCCATTGTTTTTCCTCCTTTCATCATCCTGCATACAGGACTCAAGTAGGATTTCCTGTTAGACCTCCTGCTTTACAGAAAAAAAATGTATTCAAATTTCCATTAGCAAATTATTTACCCAGTAATTAATCTCATTATCCTAATTCCTACAGGTATCAATCAAAGTGTTGAATGTCAGTGTACTGTTTATATTTGTAGATCTCTGAACTGCTCATGCTAAAGTGTAACTGGATGAGGGGTTTTGTGCCGAAAATTGAATGAGGTCGAGTGGCTTCCTGTTCACGGTTTTTGATTACTATGTGTAGATAGTTTTACACAGAGGGTGATTTGTTCAAGTCAAAGGATGACGGTACCCAATTGGGAACAACGATTACGAAGAGAGTTTATTACTATAAATTGAAGATAAGGGAATCTTCCTTACTTGTATGGAATGAAATGAGTCATCATCGTGTGAAAGAATGAGTGGCACACGGGATAATACCTTTTGGGGGAACTTCAATGAGTCAACTATGAGAAGAGTACCAGCAATGCTAACTTTCTTCTGGGCACTTCTTGTTTGTCATTTTTTCAACTCAAGGTCAGTTTTAAATTATGACGTAATTTCATTTGTTGCAACTCCAAAGAAACCACATAACTGTTTTCCAAAGTAACAAATTCCAATAAATGTGATGGATTATGCTCTTGCGTTGTTGCTATTGGAGAAGAAGTAGATTAGTAACGAAAGCTAGTTAAAAAAATTTAGATGCTGAATTTCTTTCCTGGATTATGAAAATAAATTAACTTTATTGAAACCATAACGCTCACACAGTTTCTATAATTTGTTGTTACATATTTCACTAATAAAATAATTTTTTAATACTTTATAAGGGTTGCGGGAGGGATACCATCACCTTCCGACAAATTAGAGAATGTCACTCAGACAATTGCACATCTTCTCCAGGGATATGACATTCGACTACGGCCGAATTTTGGAGGTAATGCTATTCATACATGAAATTTATGTATGTTGGTGTGTATAGAATAAAGGTGACGGATAAAGGTGATCGATACGTGTAGGTAAACATGGCTATTATTATAATTACTTTTCATGAGAGTGTCAGCCATTGCCCTACAACGATATTAATTGCTTTTTATCATTGATTAATGGAATATTCTTGGCCCATGGGTTTGTTTCAGGTGATCCATTGTATGTTGGAATGGACTTGACCATAGCCAGTTTTGATCATATATCTGAAGTAAATATGGTAAGTTGTAATTTTCACAAGTTAACTTTCAAATATTATCACATGCAATAAATGCTAACTCACACTCATTTGGAACGACCAACGTACAAGTTTTCATAAAATCTGAAAGCTTACTGACATTGGTTTTTTGAGTCTACAAATTGCTCTCACCAATTTGTTATTCTAATCGAAGACAGACGTAGTCACATTTCCGTAAATAAAAATTAAATTTGGAAGCAATTGATAGATTTATATTTTGCATCTGTAGTACAT
>JAANSM010002673.1:0-14452 GCA_036850725.1 Orchesella villosa | reverse complement strand
CCCTTGAAATCAATGAAGATTGATGACTCTCACTTTCCCCTCACTGCGCTTTCCTTCTGTCTCATCTTCCTCATTTCATTTTACTCTTGGTTCTTCTGCTACTCTCGATGCTCCTATTAGCTCTCTCTTCTTCCTTTCTCAGAAAAAGGATGGAATTTGGAAGGAAAAGGTATTATTATATACGTTATTATATTAGAGCTAACTTTTCCATATGATTGCATATTCTCCTTGGCTATGGCTCTGAAATTATGCTGGATTTAATGCGGAGGAAGCTTCTTATAATTCACGTCCGGGGCTCGGTAGCTTGGTCTTGGTCTCAATTTCGATCTCGATCTTTTGCTTTCAGATTCTAGGATCCTGGATGAAGAATTGCCGTGTGGAACATCATAATCCCCTTGTTAATATCCAGTTTATTTTACTCGACATTATCATCAATATATTGGGAAAAACGCTCTTGGTGATTCTACATCATCATCATAATGTTATTCGTCATTCATTTCTAATCGATGGGGAGGAGAATAGATGGAGTGAAAGTAATTTTTTTGCAATTCCCTTGAAGCTACAAACTTCAGTTTCATGCCAGTTTCCATTACCGTTAATGAGGTGGGATCGATTGATTTTTCTAACAAGCTTGGTACGCACATCGAGTTGGACTGGCAACAAGCGAAAGAAATTGAAAATCATGGAATGTAAAGAATCAACGCCGTTAAGTTTTTACTTAGATTACTAAAAAATACACATTCAGCGAGGTTAGTAACTTGTTTGTACAACTTTAGTAGTTGTTTGAATTTCATATAAAAAGTCATTTGACTCGCTTTTATTCATCCTAAAATAGCGCTTTTGCGGTTGGTTGTTTAAAGTTAAAATGAAGGAAAATCCCATCTATTTTAGGCATGCCTTCAGCCTAAGCATGTGTCATCATACTTACCATAAGGATGCACATCGTATTCAATCAGAACTTTAATCAAGACTTTACACAGAAAAAATGCCATAAAAAGACAAACGTTAATAAATAATGAAATGATAAGCAAAACCACACAGCAAACAGTAATTCTAACCCTTTTAACCTAAGCGAGCTTATTACTGGCTGGAAGTATCATGCCATTCATATGTATCTGATTCACACAGAGATTAAAACATATTATAATACTTGCTTTATATTCTATGGCTTAAGCTTGTGACAAATATAATATTATTATGTGTATTTGTTTTATCTACAAAAAAACTAGCAACTAATATGCATTTTGAGCAGACAGACGCGAAAAGGTTTCCTTCATGCACCAGCTTGACAGTCTTCCTTCAAAATAAGTAAATAATTCCATATATATATATATAAATATACATACTTTAACACATTTTATCACATTATATTATCCTCTCCTTTATGTGCATGCATTACGAAGCTATCACATCGGTTAGTCATCATTCATCATCAGCAGTCAGCAGACTGGAGGTTGCATTTATCTATGTAATATGCATACTGTATATATATTATATTCATTATGGTAATGAATGAATAACTGTAACAGCTCAAAAGCTGAGGATTATATATCAGCGCCGATATACAACATGCATATTTATTTTTTCCTTCATGTAAAAAAGTCTGTCTCTCTCTGGAGGTACATGAACTGCTGAGGATTCCAAATTCCAATACATCCTCTCCTCACCAAATATTCAATATTATAAAGGTAAACACACATGGTTTAAGGCCAGCACTAAAAATCCTCTCTACTCAAAGAGTCAAGCGAAAAGCGAAGCCACACACACGTTGATATTAATATTGAGTTTGGTTAAACACTGACAAAGTGAGATGATGCGTATGTCGTATGTGTCATTCATTAGTCATAACTTCAACGCTCTGGCTAAGCCTTTGGGTATACATAGATTGTAAGTTCAGCCATAAAAAAATCTCCTCTATTTTTGTAATATACACATGATTTTGTACGTGTACTTAACCACAAACCATCTGTCCATGAAATAAATACATTCCGCATATTTTTCCAATTGGATGTTTCATGCAGTTTTGTCAGTCTTGTTTAGTTCTTCGTCCACGATTGATTTGCTTTGTCATCTGACTAAATAGCTCGAGGTTGGATGTGCTACATATTTTTGGCAAAACTGTAGACTATATAGCATTGTTCACGGATCATGAGCATGCAATAATACTACTTAAGGATCATGCGTGCGTTTTAAAGTACCTGTAAACTCGTGCAGAGTGCAGTTTTTCATACCCACGTTGATTATATCATCATGTGATATGTCTATCAGTATGAACTGTGGAGATAAAGTTGAATTTGACAAGATGGAAACAACAAGGGCAAATCACACACCTGCAATTTAATGAGACTGAACAATAACCAAATGGTGATAATATTATACAATTGACAATGCACTTATGGTGATTGTAATTATTGGTTTGGTTTAGTGTAATGACTTGTGTAGTTCTGTCCTGTGATAATAAAAGTGTGCATACTCTGCGTACTTGTTTATGCTTTGCTCAAACTTAGCCATCAATAATAATCAAACACTGTGATAAATAGTGATAAAATAAAACTGGAACGAGAGAGGAAAACCATATATTATATTAAAGTTGCCTTTTGCTTACGTTTGCGTACGGTAGTTAAATCAACTACGCAGTCCCGGCCTAATTAAATCCATAACAAAATTAAGTAATAATATTGTGTCGTAAATCCATAACAAAATTAAATAATAATATTGTGTCGTGTAATGTAGTGTGCGTTGGAATTGTAATGGAATAAAGTTGTTTTTATTTGGGAAAAGTGGGATCAGCAAAAAGTTCAGTGTTATTGTGAACTATGCCTTATTTAATCCCTTTGTAAAATCAAAACCAAACTTGTTTTTAACGAAAGATTTTACGTCAGAAAAAGATTTGGAGGTTGGGCTTGTTTGATACAAATATAAAGAAATGTTTTCATTATGAAAGAATTAAAGAAAATGATGTTTGACAAGGAAGTCTAGATTCGATATAATGATATAAATATCAAATTTTTCCTGTTTGTATCCTCACTCGAAATCCCGTCTTTGAACTGTCTTAATTTATTCAGCTCAATCTTTTACTTGCTGCCAAGATGGGTGACACCACTGATCATCATAAGCCAAACGATAACGGTAATACAAATTAATTTTAAAGATATTTTGAAGCTCATAAACTCTTGAGCTCATAAGCTCTTGTTAACATTACAATAAGGGCACTCTTTGATGTGAAAAACAAAGATGGGTTTATGAATGTAAAGACTTTTGGGAATGAAATTCGATACAAGTTCAAATGAAAGGAAATAGGCATTAGCGGATATGCCAATGCAATGTACATACACAGGCAATAGAGACCAATAAATTTATTTATTAAATCATAACATTCGCTTCAATACTAAAATTTTAAGTTGATTCAGAGCTAAATCCTACCCAGAATTTTTAATATCCGCACGGATGCATGTAAAAAGCGTCACCAACTACGGCAATGATCTAGAACTACAGTAACAGTAGTAACACGTCTTCAAATGTATACTAAAAAGTTCCCAAACTACTTTTGCGTAAGTAATACCCAACTTTGCGAACATATAAGTAGTTGCGGTACGTCAGAATGCATTAATTTATTCATTGTATATTGTGTTGCACCCGCAACATACAACCCAAAAAAAAACCAGGTAGACGCGTCTGTTGTCTGGTAGGCTTGCAGAATGCAGATTACACCTGAAAGAGTTTATTACCTGCAATGCTTACATCGTCACTTGTTCATGTCTTTTTTTTTGTTTCTTCTCGACGCATTTTATTTTTTTGCTGTACTTTCGCACACCACCACCTGTTTGATTGTTGGGAATTCCTCGTGCAACATAGTCATTAGGAACAAGGAAATGCGCTCATATTTATAATTATCCGGCCAATTAAATTTATTATGAAAAGCATATTACAAATATGGGCGGAAAAGTTGTGCATCATTTTGCTCTTAATTGATCTAAATTCAACTTAAATAGGAATGAAAAAGTTGAGACAAGTTTTATTTCATAAATTAATATCATTTCCGTAACTTTATCTAATGTGTTTTTATTCTCTCTCCTGTTTTTACAGAAAAGACTAATTTTTACACTAAGCGAAACATGGCAATCCAGCAAGTCTCCGAGTCTGCTGAGGTACTTCCTTTTCTTAAACTAAATTCTATTCATTTTTCTTCCATTTTTGACACTTTTTATTAGTTTAATATTAATAACACCCATTTTCTCTCCAACTTTTAATAAAAACTTTTTGAATAAATTCATAATTTTCTTTTCTCTTTCTGAAATTGCTACTGCTTTAATACTTATACAGAAGCTGAAATCAGAGTTTATGGAGCAGATGGAAGTAAAACTTGCTGCTGTGATAAATGATGTAGTGCACACAATGCAGGAAGCAGATGCTGTTGACAGATATAGGATAAACACAAGCTCCACGTTGTCATCATCATCTAGCAAAGAGCCAGGACGAGTTTCCAGGTACGTTCTAATGTTCTTTCTTTTTTGTCCTTTCCATTACACTAATCCCATTTTCCAATTTCCCCTAAAAAATAAAGGCCCTCTTCTTGATTCTCTCTGTGCTCTGAGAATTTACTCTGTGTAAACTTAAACCAATTTCCTCGAAATTGGGATGAAAAATGGATGAAAAAAGCGACCTAAATTTTTCTCGAAATTCTGGGTTAATAAAACGAGACCAAGAGCAATATCAACGCCATTCTTTAAAATATTTATGTTGTGTAAATTTCCAAAATTCTAGATTTGTTTAGGTATCTTAAATTTTTATGGTGTTTTCGTGGATTCTTGTGTTTACCTTTACATTATCATTACCTACCTTTCTACGAATGTTTTTTTAAAAATTGAAATGTGAAATGTTATTCTTTTATTTGCAACAGGAAAGTAAGTGTAACTGGTAAACTGCCAGAAAAGGTGTTTGTGTCTCGACCCTCACCGCTAACGGAGCTATTGCGAGTCACCCACTTTAGGACGATACATCATATCTTTATTGCCACTTTAATACTTATCATGTTACATACCGTGATACTCGACCTACTTGAGCAAAACACGTAAGTTTATATATAACTTTGGCCATTTCATTTCATGATGATGATGATTTACACGCAATACTCAGTATTATATATATTTTCTGGAACTGCAACTTCCAACTTCCGTCGTAAAAGACTAACTAAAATCCTTGAGAGAAAGCTCAAAGCTAGCTTTGCTATATTGCAATATATGTTACTGGTTTTGACGGTGGTATGGTATGATGCTGCTGATGCTGACAATGTGTATTCCTTTCTCCCTCTCTCTTCTCTCTGGCATTGGCTTTGGCCTGGAATTCCTTTCTCAAAACTACTTTCGTTTCCTTAGCCAAATACTCCACGTGACATAAATGAAATGAGAGGCGGGTGTGTAGCAAAGTGGTGGGCTATATGATGTTGAAAATGTTGGCAAAAAATCATAATGTGGCATGAACGTGTCATCTTCATCACAACATTTATCCACTTGGAAATCAGGCTCTCGACTCAATATATTTGAGGCTTCTTCTTCTTCTCCAGAGAAGAATTTTTTGGGGAATAAATATGTGGATTATATGAGTAAAACCTCTAGTGCGTGTGGTGTATAGACTATAACTTAATGTCTACCCTTTTTTTAATATGAAATATAAAAATATATTTTCGTCGTTATAATGTGTCAATTCCGCCATACTCAACCATGGCATGTCTTCCTGCTGTGAATTAATTTCTTGAAGAGTGAAACCGTTGACAGTTTATGTAGCTTGTAAAATATGCTGAGAAAGTTGAAAATATTTTATTAAATGGATGGGATTATAGATTTTGTGTTGAGAGAATGAAGGAGAGAACCAGAGAACGTCTTGTATTTCATATTTCTTTCAAAGGAGAGAAGCTCCGAGAGAGAGAGAAAAGTGTCGCAGATTTATTTCATTCCATTAAGCAGCTGTCGTCATGTGTGGCTTCTGGCTCTTTTCGCCTCTGCTCCAAGCAAAACGGAAGGAGAAAGATGGGATGTGTGAACGTGTGGCAAAAGATTATTCACTATAAAGCATAGCCTCAGAGTTTATGTTGTGCGTAGATTATGTTATGTACGAGGAAAGCACAAGTGTACAAGTAGCTAACTAATAATGTTCCCCATAACATCCCATTTTGAAAAGAGTATTCAAAGGCAAAAGAGAGTGAAAATAGATTACGTGTCATTTGGAGTTTGTCTCCTTTTGCTGAGGCTAAAGTAAGTAAGCGAAAGAGGGGAAAAGGGCAGGCTCGAGTTTTTGTTTATATTCTTGTTTTTCGCGACCATATACCACCATCAGCATCCCGTTTAACAGGAAATATATTATGGGTTGTAAGTCGCAATAACAAGGAGAGTGTGGACCAGACAAGGGATAATTTATATGGCCTCCAGCTTCAGCATCACACAAATCCAAACTGGATGAAAATGCAACCAAAACCAGTAGCTTAATGCATTATATTTATCAACGAAAAAAGTATCAGTTGGAATGAAAGTTACACAAAGTATGTAGCACTAGGAAAAGGAACCAATTAATCACCACAGATGCAGTTGACTGATTCTCTTGTATTTAATGTGAATGACAGAGTTGATCTCGGCCTCCTAAGATTGATGTGGGCATTTGGCCGACCACAGATGACTCTAGGTATTTTAGTCGCGCTCGAGTTTTGCGGTCTTGTCGTTCTCTACCCTTCTTTTCATCTTTGGGCTAAACTACGCCACCAAGTTAAACCAGGTAAGAGTTTCAAGTTATAATCCAACTTTTAAGCTAAAGTTAAACGTGTGTGCGTTGTGCATCGACATGAACATGAGCTTCCATAACAAACAACAAACTTTCACTTGTCCCCACAAAGTGGGTAAGGTTTTTTCTCGTGTTTACTCTGAGTGCTTAAAAAAGTACGTAAATTTGAGCACTGAACAGTGAACATGGATAATCGAGAAAGGATTGCCGATTGGATTGACATGTTTTGCCAAATATTTGAACAAAATCATCATGATGATGATGATGAGCAAGTTTTGTAAAAAAATCCAGTCAGAAAATGGATTTTCGTTCTTGTTCTGCAGAAGATACATTTAGGAGATGGATGTCAAGTGTCAAACTGTCACAGTCCACATAATGCATGAGAGAGATACTCATCTTAGCTCGGAGAATATGTGTGTCATCCGTTTCCAAAAAAACACAATCGTGAACATGAAAAATAGTTTATAAAAATGGGTTTATATATAGACGCTAAACTCTAACATATGGTGAACGATTATCTGTGTCAATATTTCAATATCAAATATTATGCTTTTTTTGGAAATTCAATTTCATCATTTCCTATAAATATTCCAACATTATTGGATAGAAAAACTTATGCTACACAATCATTATTACATGAATTTTATGAATTATGCAACGATGAAGGAGCAATATTAAATGTATCGTCTTTCGTTTCATCTCCTTTTTCTTTATAGAATTGACAAAAATGATTGATTACATTGGAGCACTCTGCTTCCTCATCTTTCTCACTGGGATGATGGTTATACCTGGGGCAATCATGTGGAATAATCCCTTGCCACCTGCTTCAGGTGCAACTGTTACGATGGAACAGGTACTTGGAAGTTTACGCCATGTGCTGCTTTTTTAAAAGAAAGTTTCCTTTAGAAGCTTATATTTCTTCCCTTTTTTGCTTTATTGCTTTCTACTGCTGCTGCTACATGTTTACGTGACGTTTGAGTAGTGAGCACACTTATTTGAGGAAGGAAGGTAGGAAATATTGGAGGATTTTTAGAAAGATGTATGATCGTAATAAGGGTTGTTGACTTGGAGTTCTTTATCTTTAGCTTTGTAATACATGAAGTTTAAAGAGAGACACGAAATAAGATTTAAGCAGGTAGAAAGTATATAAAAAAAGACACGTTGAAAAATCGGAGACGCAAAGCGACTCAAACAAAGCTTTTTTAGTTTTTTATGTCTATGCGATGTTATTGCAAAACTTTTGTGTGTATCTCTTTTGGGAAGCTGGGAATAACGTAGGAGTTACTTTATTTTTCATTTTGAAGAACATTAATAATTTACTTCATTTTGACGCCGTTATGTATTTTTATGAAAATAATAATATTAAATTTATTACGTAGGTGCATTTTATCTAAATTTGCAGTTGAATATTTTAGTTACAATTAAATTCGCTACGATGTTATAAAATCTACCACCTCTTTTGTAGTTTAGCAAAAAAACTTCAATAGAATTGACATGACATACGCATTTCATTTATTTATTTACGTGTAGTGCCGGCTCCTCATGAAAATCTACGCTTTTGTTCGTAGCAACGTGCCACGTGTTGTCAAACACACCAACTCCTCTCCATCTCCCAGTCAAGCCAGTCCATCGAAACAAAAGAGACAACAAGAACTTTCTTCAGTTTCCGGTAAATCACTTTACCCAACCGAGAGCGAAGAAGATGGGAAGGAGAGGCAGGAAGCGGAAGATGTCACAAAGACATCCTCGTCACCCTCCTCTTCAGTACAAAGGAGGAAGCGGAATGGTGAGAGTGCGATTTTTAACACAAAAAAGAGTGAACAAGAACAACTAAAGAGCAGCAGCAGTAGCAGCAACAATCTTGAAGGAGAAGGAACGGTTGGTTCAGATCCGAATCCTTCAAAAGAACGAGGAGCAGCATGGATATCATGGAGCGATGATAAAGAGTCTTGTCCTTCTTACTCAAAATACTTATATTTCTATGTCGCCCCCACACTCATCTATAAAGACAACTATCCAAAGTAAAAACCCTTATATAAAATACCTACACAACCTACAATCGATGATAAAGAGTCTTGTCCTTCTTACTCAAAATACTTATATTTCTATGTCGCCCCCACACTCATCTATAAAGACAACTATCCAAAGTAAAAACCCTTATATAAAATACCTACATTACCTACAAATTTTCATGACATGAATGAACTTCAGGTTTCCCGAAAAAAAATCATTTTTAGCCTCCAGCTTCTTTGTTATATATTTCCTTCCAGTTTCCACTTTCACTCATGTATGAGTATATTTTTTTCTTGGAAAGAAAGTTGAAGCATATAAATCATGATGCCCTCCTGGCGTTGCCCTTTCTCTTCTCCAGTTTTTAGGGGAGAATCAAAGTCATTTGTTTCACTGACTGGAAGAGAAAGAGAGAGAGAACCTCTCTGTCCTTTTTGTTGGAAAAGAAAAATGCAAAAATTTTGAGACTGACAGACACTTCATAATACTTGACTAAGAGTGATAATATATGCACACACAGAATATTATTTTATACTTTAAATTGTGAAGGAAAAAGAAGGAAACGTATGACAATGGCAAATTGATTTTTACTTTTATAAGTTTTCCTCCAGATAAATCCTACACGGCGCTGTAGGGTTCCAAAAAAAGTTGTTATCTTTCGTATTCTTTAAAACTAAACGGTTTCTCTAATCTTTTTTTCTTTCTTTTCTCCAGGACAAGTTACGTGAGATGGGATTATGTGTGTTGGAACTTTGCCCAGGTCTTGGGCTGCATTATCTATGCAAACTTCATTTTGAGCCGATACTCTGCCTCCTACTTCATCAATTTCGGTCATCCCAATCATCCCATGACTGTTCTCCAATTTTGTAATGCTGTTTTTTCTATGATGCTTCCTGGAATTTTGGGACTTATTTTAGGATTCTTTTTACTGCTCCACTCTTGGCATAATGCGTTTGCAGAAATGCTCTGTTTTGGAGATCGGCTCTTTTATAAGGTGATTTATTTTGGGGAATACAAAGCAAAATTTATTATACAATAGAGATTTTTCCGGCAGATTTGTTGATGTTTACGCAGAATTTCCTTTGTTTTCTCGTCCCTTTTGTTGTCATCCTTTCTCCTCTTCCTTTCTCTATTATAAGCGTTTACGCACGAGCATGAATTATAGATTCATGGAAATAACTTGAGGACTTTTTGAGTTGGGTTTTGGCTGCTCTCCTCTGGTATTTCTATATTTATGATTTTATATAAGATAAAATATGTAGAGCTCCCAGCTCCCTCATTTGTTTTGTATTTTGTATTGATTTGACGTCTCTAAAAACCAAAGCAAACGTTTAGAGATACATATTTCATTCAGATATTTACTTTCTCCAAAAACTAGAGAAATGTATCACTTGAAGAATCTTGAGTTTCATTCTGTTTGTCTCTCTCTTGCTCTTCTTTCTCCACAAATTGAAAACTAGGGCAAGCAAACAATTCCCATGAAAGCAATAAAATTTAATGTATTCAACAAACATATCTAATATGCAATGACACAGTTTTTGAGAACGACAGAATTTGGTTACAGTAAACATTTGTCAATGTCTAATTCCATTAGAGAGAGTCAACAGTAATACTTTTTTTGGAGAATGAGAATTTGAAATGAGAATGAATGATGAAAATATGCGGGAGCATGAATGGTTATGGTTTTTTGTGTTAAACTATTTGCAAACAAATTGAAAAAGATAAAAGTGAAAATGTATCTTTTGTGGAGATACATTTCTCTTTACTTTCTCTATGAATTGATACTGAAAGAGAAAGTAAAGAAAGTAGCAATTATTTTCACTATGAACCAAATTCCCCTTGTGTAGGGAAAGGGTTGAGGTGACTTGACGTTGGAGAAATGAGCTAATCCTGCCATCTGTAGGGGAAAATTTAGGTGCAGAACAAAGAGTTATTTGTTGAGCTACGGTGTGTTTCTTTCTTTGCAGGATTGGTGGAACTGCTCTTCATTTCATATGTACTACAAAACGTGGAATATTTTGGTGCATGATTGGCTCTACACGTACATTTTTAAGGTATAAAAATCTAATGTTAACGGTTAAAGTGCTGATGATTGTTGGGGCGTTGGGAATGGGGTTTATAATAAAGGTGATTTTTTGTAGGATGCGTGGGAAATGGGCCTAGCAAAATATCACAAGGCTCTTCCAACAATACTCGTTTTTTGTGATATCTTCACTATTCCATGAATATGTGTTGTCATTCGCGTTCAACTTCTTTTTCCCT
This sequence comes from Orchesella villosa, assembly GCA_036850725.1. Taxonomy (NCBI): domain Eukaryota; kingdom Metazoa; phylum Arthropoda; class Collembola; order Entomobryomorpha; family Orchesellidae; genus Orchesella; species Orchesella villosa. The sequence goes on along the minus strand of JAANSM010002673.1, from coordinate 3,409 downwards.
GTTTTACTTACGTTATTTGGAGGGTTTGGGCTGGCTCTTACTTTCGTTAAAAATTCTGACAGCGCGTCTGGAAATATTTTGATGTGGTTGAGTCTTATTGCGGGCTCAGGGATACTTGTTTCAACATATACGATGGAATTTTATGCAAGGATAAATTGTCCTGTTCGAATTGATGTAAGTAAATTAAAGATCTTAAAATTGTTTTTCCATCTTATCTCCAGTTAATGAAAACAATTTATCCATAAGTAATTTTTTATCGGTTTCAGGACTCAGCAGCAGATTTTTTCACGCCGAGATTTTGGACGTGCAATGCAATCGTTTGGAATTAGTCATCTTGTGATTTTACACAAAATATATTTCAATATTTTTTTTNGAATTAGTCATCTTGTGATTTTACACAAAATATATTTCAATATTTTTTTTCGAAACTCTTCCGTTGTACATTTTATGTTATTTTTGAAATGTGATATACAGAGTAAATAAAAGATTTTTATATTTCAAATTATATCGTATCAAAGTTATTTTGACTCAAGTTTAAAGCCAGTTTAATGCGTGAAGTGAAAAGTGACGAGAATTGAGTTCTTCTGGAGCGGAGTCCAATGCAAGGAATCATCCAAATAATCATGACAATTGAGAATGCGTTGTGGTGTAAAGCCAATCAATAATAATTATGGGGAAATAAAATTCTAAACTTAACAATAGATTTATTTCTCCACTGATTTCCGTACTTATATCAATAAATCATTTGGTTTTACATGGTTTCACCTTTACACTTCATCTTCTCAAGATACAAACCCAACTTTTAGTTGTATACTTTCTTTGTACCAGCACATATTCGTTCCTTAAAATTCTATGAATACATATTACATACCTCGTTTTCTTTTTTAAATTTTCTCCTCCAAGAATTAATTCAGAACTTTAATCAATAATTTGCTGATTGTATCAATTTCCATAAAAGTACATAATGATTATGATACTTTTCTTATACGTATATTTTACGATATACCTCATCTCTCATAATAATATTCATAATGAAAATGGCAAGGGTAACCACCACACTGTTCAACAGTTGAACCAAATGCATAACAAATACTATCCCTCTATACTTTTTCCTAAATTATGAACAGTTTTTTAAAATTTGTAATATATTCTTAAACACACAAATATCAAATATTTTATCAATAATTACCTGTAATGATAGTGAATATCCGAATTTAGGATCACATAAATATATTTATATTAACACTTTTCAAAGTATCCTAAATCCTACTAAACACTAAACACCAAATTTACATACGTATAATAGAAATATCCGAGCACTTAAGATATAATCCTTTATATTTACAATCAAATAGATATAATTTTTACATAAAATTCAGCTTTACATCACATGAGATGATTCATCATGAAAATTAATATATATTTTTTTCTTTAAAGTTAATCTGATCTGATCTGATATGGGTAGCAAGTACATAAGATTATGAGTTGATCATTGATGATAATAATATATAAGTATTATGATGATTGTATTCAATGTACGATTTAGTTTTTGTTTATCCGATTGATTTGTTGATGTTGATTGACATTTTTTTGACAGCTGGCTAAAAAATCCCTTAAAAATATTGGCAAAAGAACCATTTCTGGTGGACTATTTACAGAGATGAACTTTTTACTTTTTTGGACCTTTTTAATCAAACCTTATAGTGTCCCGTCGCCTTTTCTAAAACTTTGTCGGCTTCTGATGCATTTTGACGTGACGTACAAAAACGTATGAATTTCATAGTTTTCTAAATTAGATTGTGTTTTTTTTACCCTGGTGTTCGGATCTTGGATATATTTTATATAGAACTAATTAAGAAAAGACGCCGTACCACTTGGAAATGAGATACAAAACAACAACACAACCGAACATTGAACTTATTATGGCACAAGCAAACTTTTGTAATTTACACTTAATACTTTACTAAAAATCTTTTAGGATTGCACACAACAATTTTAAATATCTATTTAATAATCATTACAATAATTATTAGAACCATTTTGTCTAGAGAATATCAGTTTTTGATTACTAGTAAGTGGTAATAACTTTTACTCCTTTGAAAACTAAACTAAATTTACGAGACTTAAAGGAAGTTTTAGCTTTGGACACCCCAAATTTTTCTTACACTTAATACTAAATAGCGTAATAATAGTTACAGTATATTCAATATAAATTTCTACATGGTATATAATTATATATATTGTATATAGTCTATAGAAATTATCATGGCACGAATAATACCGGTCAAAAATAAACTGATCAACAGACTCTACACAACTTAAATTAAATCCTTAAATTAGACATGGCAATTTGGGTAATTAAATAGCTACCATCTAAAAATATCATTTGCTCACTATTTTTTCCTATTAATTAAATCATAAACAAAACGCTATTAAACGCAATTGCACCAGGCAAAGATAAAACAACTATCAACTATAGTTGAAAGAAGCACCAAGAAAAAATAAATTTTTGAAGCTGGAAAACTTCATATGTAGCACCGAGTCAAGTACCGGAACACAATTTAATGGCATAGCGGAACTAACAATAAAATCTTACAAAACTACTTTCGAAAAAAACCTCTTGTGATTTGATGTGATAAACTGCAGTGATTTGCATTAAAAAGTCCATTTTTACGTTACCTAATTTCCTTTACATCATTCCCATTTCCTATCAAAACTGCCTGCAGTTTTGCATCAATTAAAATTCATAATTTTCATTGCCATTCCGCTTTATTTTGTGATTGTAAAATGATTTACTATTTGGTAGCATTCATTAAAAAAAGACTGCGAAAGCGTTTAATTGTTCCTTCTTCTTCGAACATCGGACAAAAAAAGTACTACTTATATCGGAACGAAAACTCACAACTCATTATAAAGTCTTGTGAATATATATATGAAAAAATTATCCTAAACACATTATCTATTCAGTATTGCACTTCGCACCTAATCATGATTGATTTTTACACACAATTCGATAAAATTAGATGACTAGAGAGAATAGCACGTCCATATTTCAAATTTTCAACCAAACTCCTCCACCCATCTTTAAATACCCAACGCCTATCTATCTGATTACCCTACAAAAGACAGACGAAATATGACAATACACACAACCATTAAAATTAAATGAGTTGATATTCTTCATTGGAGTACATAACGATAACGAATTATCCACGGATGATTGGAGTTGGAGCCTGGAGGCGTTGTGGTCGTATTTTATACTAAAAACACGCCCATTCAAATTCGAATTCCATAAAGTATTTTTCTATTTCCTACACATACTGAAACACATTTTATTTTATGCTAAACACTTTGCTATATATAACGAGAACGACTGATGATGCTTCATAATTTGGCCATATATATAAAT
>JAANSM010002672.1:0-14454 GCA_036850725.1 Orchesella villosa | reverse complement strand
ATTAGAATGAAACTTACCGGCTTAGGGATTCGATTGTTTTATGGCTAGAGTTGAGTTTATCAGAAAATTACTTCACTCATTTATGTAGTCGTAATCTTCCAAGGACGATTTGACTTATGCTCATTTTTTAGAAATATTTTTTTAAACTTAACATAAATCTATATGACTTTATACAAAATGATTAGCAAATTGTTCTATTGGCTTTGATTATGAGACAAAATCTTGTCTTGGGCATTTAGCTATTATTGTATTACCAGTATAGTTCTATACCGTATAATGCCTCACAAGAATTTTTCTCACTTTTCCTTTATTCCAGATGAAGAACAAAATTCGAAGTATTGAGAGAGAATTCCTAAATATTTTCTGAATGACAAATACCAAATAATGGTGTTGTCGTAAGTGAGAATGCTGAAATTTAGGTATGACGGAAAACTCCGTTAATAATTAGGTTCGCTTTCTACAGCATTAGCTTTCTTTTCATTGCAAACCAACCGCAAAGCCATGCTCAACATGAAATTATTCAATTTTTGAAGAATCAAAAATGGCCAGGACAACGGACAGTTATATATTAGTATTAAATTAAACTTTAAAAGCGTTAATCATGATAAACATTTTGCAAATGTTTAAAATTGATATTTACCTTTGACAAATATAATACTCAAGCCATTGAATACGCTCATATATTTACTCTATGATATACTTACAAAACAGCATTAATATCTCAATGAAGAAATAACCCAAAGGTATGGAAATGGGTTTATATGTATGCAAGTGTACATTGAATATATACGGAAAAATACTTTAATCTTTAAATATAACTATCAACATAAATTTTGGTCAGACAAGTAAAATTATTTCATAACTTCTCAAATGATGCATTCCCCATTATTATTGCTATTCCTAAAAGTTTAATTACTAAAACAAAAATGGTTTAGCTTGTACTTATAATCTGCTTGCGAAATAGAAAATTGTTACCTACCTTGTGAGGAGCTCCCTGATAAAGGGTATGCAATTGAATTCTTCGTATAATATAATGTATACAAGCCAAAGGGCTACAATACCTCTATGCGGCCTATGGTTTCTTACTAATATACTAATCCCCAACAAGTCTCGCTCGAGAGAACTTCATTTTTTTTATGATTGACGTAGTCAACTTAGCATTAAAGCAATAACAATAAATTCACATGTGAAGTATTTATAATTACATAAATATAATGTTTCCTCAATAGATACCCCACACACACAGTTTATTGGAGGGTATGGGAAGTAATAATGTACACTAATATGTTAATATTGTTAATGATGAGGACCCACTAACTGTTGTGTACACATACCCAACATAATACGGAACAGAAAAAAAATGGGAACTGTAATACATTAATTACTTTTAATGTTTTAAGATGGTATGTTGTATGTGTATAGTAACCATTCCTAAACCTAGTCACTCATTAGTTTAATTAGGAGGATTGTGACTTACTAAAATATAGTTGGTTTTGAAGGGAGAATAACAAGAACAGTTCTTCGCAATCTAGAGTAAATAAAGGTGCTAAGAATAATCAGAGTGCTTGTTTTAGTGGATCATAATTATTATTATTAATTTTATATTTCTATGAAAAGAGAAGAATTTTGAATGAGACTGTGACTGTTGCCTTCAATTTTATCTAGTTGGGTTTATTGATTTGAGTGGTTATGAATAAAGTGATATTAATGGGGTTAATTTGTTTTACAGGGGTGAAGGTGATATTGAACGGACGAAAGGAAGTACAGCCTCTCTAAAGGACAATTCGAAAGAAGCCAATCTTTCTCATCTCGACTCAGATACCCAAGTCAACCTCGACCCTTCCTGCTCAACTGTGGGTAGTGGGGTGTATGGAAACACACCTCTGAATCCAAATGCAGGGAAATCTGCAACTTTAGGCTCTTCAGGTGTGGCTGGGAGTAGCGGTTCCCATTCCGGATCTAAAGTGAAAGTGGAACGGAGAGAGTCTGCCCGGCTAGCTAGTAGCGCCACAAAATTTTTACGGAGCTTGAGAAGTCATAGTGGTAGTGGAAAAATAGTAGCTTCTTCAGTGATTGCAGCGGATGACAAACATCCAATTAATGTAATTGCGTTGAAAGAACTGGACATAGATACCCACAGTTTAAACCCCGGTGCTGCAGCAGTAACCTCAGGGGGATTAGGCTATTCTACTTCTGGTCACAGGGGAGCTGGGGGCTCCTCTGGGAATGGAAAATTGCCTGAAAGAAGTCAAAGCTTTAATGAAAAACGTCTTCTTGTTGTTACCCAAAACACTTCAAGTGAAAACCCTTCTTCTAGTGGAAATACTGGAAGCTCAGGTCCAGTCAAAGTGAAACATTCCCGAGCTCAAAGTTTTGTATGTAATAATAGCAGTAGCAGAAATAAATCCGGATACAGTATTTATTTGAATCATCATCATCAGTTCCAAAGTACACAACAAAACCAAGCGAACCTTGCCAAACAACAGTTTTTGTTTGAGCAGAAACAAAATAATACAGCGCCTAACGAAGTATCAAGTTCTGGACAGCAGTCACAACGACATCAGACAGGGAAAAGTGTAAAGACTGAAGATAAAATAGAGAAATCTCCCGATAGTTCTAGTTCTACTAACGACTCCTCAACAGAACCGCATTCGGCCTCTGCGACTTCGTCAAGGGCTCACAATATTCAACCATATGAAACAATTTACGAAAACTTAGAAGTTATTCTAGAAGAAAAACAGAACCAAGAACAAATGACAAACAAATCAAACATCCCATGTAACAAGGATCACACCCTCCCGCTTGGCCATCAGATTAACCAAGCTAAATCAAAATCATATGCGACCGATAATCACAATGAAACAAAAGGAATCTCTGAAAACACGACAGAGCGAAGCAATGGAACAGGAAGTAGTTCAAAATCTATAGCTGCAGCTTCCTCATCCGAGAGTCTAGATGTGAATATGAGGATCACAGGAAAGGATCGCGTGTGCCAAACCCCCAAAAAGTACAACAAAGACTCCGGCTATGAAACCAATTGTTCAGATTACTCCAACATTTTACTCCCTAAATCTTCCTCAGTTGACTCTATTGAGTCTTCCAGGATGATGGCGAGTATGGATCAACGTTATTCTGGACATCCAGGTGGCTATGGAAGAAGCCAGAATTCAGAAACAAATCATAGGATCCTGAATACATCGGTTTATGGTGACCTCAACGTTTCCGCAATCAGCGATGAGATGCCAACCAACCCCAAGAAGCATAGTAGCAGCAGCACCGGAGGCTCAAGCAGTGGGGGGAGAAAGCTTCGAAGAAGCATTTCAGAGGTTCCTTCAGAGAGGAATACTAATTTGGCGAAATTGCAAACATGCAGTGGGGGGAGAAAGCTTCGAAGAAGCATTTCAGAGGTTCCGTCTGAGAGGAATACTAATTTGGCGAAATTGCAAACAAAAGTTGGGGATTCTACGGCAAGAGCCATGTACACAATTGGAAATGGGTAAGAGTACTTTTATTTTCTTATTCTGCATACCTTTTGCTTACACAATTTCCACAAACTGACAATGCCAAACGATGAAATCTTTGCTTACGCTTCCAACTGCAAAGCAATAGAAATCATATAAAAGCGAAGAGTGAAAAGGGTAATGTAGATTTTAAAGTTTAAAGCTACCTTGATCCGTTCTCAGCAGCGCATTGCGACTTCTATTGCCGTTTCGTAGCATTGCTGTAGCGTAGCTATAACTTGAAGAGCAACTGATCTTAGCTTGTTCGCGTTAACCACAGCGTTCATAGATGGACTTGCTAACGAATGTTTCTCACAGCATCGTACTTTGTTTTTGCTGTACTACTTGAAGCATTAGTTGAGGTAACCGAGACGTTCTGTGCCTCAGGCATTTATGATTTAAACGTAACTTTGAAATAAAAAGGGATTCTTTGTCTGACCGTGGAAGGCTCACCCTTTAAGCCGCAAGGGAGACAGAGAAAAAAACATTTTTAAAAGCATAAAATCTTCACAGGCATTAATCTTCCCTTTTATTATGGCCACTCACTGGACCCAGTCATCCTATTTTTTAAAGTCGAGTTGGGTACAACTTTAAAAACCAAAGGGAGAAAAAAAGTCAGTGTTGAATCCTCAATCTTCACTAAACTACATCTTCTTGAGAATATTGCCGTATAATATGAGGGTTGTCGAGTTTCATTTTGTCCAGCAAGAAAAAAGCCTCAAGCGAGAAAAAAGACTAGTTAATCTCAAGTCAAAGAAAACACCTGGTGATGATGATAAAACGTATACATAATAAAGGCTTGGCCTGTTAGAAATCTCTATAAAAAGATTCATCTTAAAAATCAAAAATACGCGTTCAAACGAAAGGTAAAAGAAACAAGGCAAAAGGATCTTCCTTCCTCCTCCTTAGAAAAATGGTAATGGTCCATCCTCTGGACAAACTCTTACACGGATATTTCATGAATTTACTGTTTAACCATACCATTCACACTTCCAAGGTAGGAAGTGTGTGAATTGGAACTAACTAACCCAAGTAGAGCCTCTTGGCCTTGTCTTAGGCTTTAATTTCGTGCCTAGTTTAAAGCTGGCAACAACCTTCTTTTTTTTAACAAATCAAATCACTTCATGAGTTCTTTTAGCATGCTTTTAACTCCCTTGTTTTATTACCTCCGTGATGGTAATATTACATGCATACTTAGGTTTTGTCGGATGGCAAAGGGTTTCACTTCACAGTTTTCTCTTTTGACAGTCTTAAAGTTTGCTTTGAGTACCAGGAGAAAAGTAACATCGACATGGTTTTCGTGTAGAGATCTTGTGTTTATTGATGCACACACACGAACAGTTACCAATATAGCTTTTTGACTATTTTTCTTATTAGCTGAAACTAAATGAAAAGCACTGACTTGGTATTCGAAAATTAACGTCCGCATCTGTGTGCACAATGCATGCTCCATGTTCATTGTTGCATTCCTCTGCACACAAAGTATTGAAGACATAACTTCACAGGAATGTAGAGAAGGTAGAGATGAAGGTATTCCGACAGGAAATGATTACGTCAATATATGTGGGAGCCCATAACACACACAATACTGGTCTTTTTAAGCAAATATTAACCTTCATTTTTCTTCACGGTGCGTGAAATCATTTTTTACATGAGGTGTACCAATGCGGTTGCTATTTACTTGTTATTGTGGTTTTGGTTTGTTCCCACATCGGCGTCTTTAATTTTGTAGCTTTTTTCACAACGAAAACCGCCACAGGAAAGCGAAACAGAAATAAGAAAAACCCTAGTCGATAGTTCTTGGACGTAGCCGATCTAAATTTCATATATCTTAGGCATAACTTGCCTTTCAGTGACAAATCAGATTGTTTACGAGGTATGAAGGAGAAAAGAAAAGGGTAGGACGACAACTTTTGCGAAGTTGAAATGCCCATTGTTGATATGAATATGAATTTACATCATTGGATTTGAAAGCTACCTTCTTTCCAAGAGTTCCCAGGTTATTACGAGCGTTAATAATATGATATAACGTTTTTAATGTTCAGACCATAATGCCACCATCGATACTTAATACCTGCATAACTTTAGGTGTTTTGCGAAGAATGCATACTGGGGTGCAGATATAATACGGCTTGCTCCATTATTGGCTTATACAAAATTAAAGGCAACAACGAAAAGACCACCATGACGTCATATAGCGAATAGTGAATGCTATAGCAATTGCGAGACCCTAACAACTGTCTAAGACTTCAGACATACATGCGAGATGCATAATCTAATAATCTATGTGGCCGTAACTTGGGACGGACGGTAAAATAAAATGATGGCGGAGTTTGATTTCGCATTAGTTAGCTAATGTTTCTTGATATCATTTTAGATGGATTGTATCAGGGTTAATTTCACAACTGTGCACCACTTCATTATCCAAAAGTCTTTGTTAGACCGGCAAAGTTTGACTATTTTATGTGTGCCGCTGACTTGGCTTTATTAAATTGCTCTTTTCGAACTTAATCTTATTACTACGGTATAACATTCAAGCTTATGGAGATTCGAAATGTTCAGTGTCAAAGAATTGCGTTCAATTACATTACCGATGTTGTAATGATGACGCTTATTCGATACATTTCCGTTGGTTCCTTTCACCTTTATGACGTGTATTTTCTGTTTGTTCGGTATATACATTACCTGACAGGACGTAGTTTTCATAAAGTCAAGGAGGATGTGGGATAGTATTGATTACAAAAACCTCTTCCAGAAATGCTACACCATGTAGTTTCTAACGGAATAATGGGAAGGCACCAAGAAATGAGCTAATAGTTTAGAAATTCTTCTTCTCTGCTCGTATGACAAGGAAGGAAGAACGGCTGATTAACTTTAAATTCTAATGTCATTGACACTTCAGCGACATTTGAACTGTTGTTTAGATGCCGACAAGCACGCTTCAGTTGGTTGTCACTCTGTTCTGGTTACTGGGAGCAGTAGAGTCTACATTTTGTTTGTTTTGGCATGGTTGATTTGTCAGATGATGTCAGATGAGGGTTTAAAGACACTGACGAATTAAAACAGGACCAAACCATTTATAAAGATGGAGTAAGGTCGTACGCATATTGACATGTTTTTATGGTCACATGCAAAAATTACATCAGTGATGTGATCACTGTACGTTTTTTATACTTTTTTTTATAAACTAAAAGGAAAGAACGACTAATGCCTGCAGATTGCATGCTCATGCGTAGTAATTCATCTTTATGGTTGTGCTCACTCTCGAGTTAAGTTCCTACTCCTACCTTGATTTTTATCTCGGACAAAGCTGATTGGTGTTCAAAAAGGTAAAGCTATAAAAGTCTCCGCTCAGTAAGTACAATGATGCATAGAATGATTTGTAAAATAGAAATGAGCCAAGACGAAACGAGCATCTATCGCACTGGTATTAAGTCAGAGATTAATGCTGTTGAATACTTTTCCATTCCAAGTATCCCCAACATCATTTCATATATGTCTGCTAACTTAACTTTACAAACTAGCAAAATGAAGGAGGAACGGGACAGGACTTTGCTCAGGTTACATGCATTATGTTTATGTAGCAGCAGCTTAAGTTTTTTTTGTTATTCACATTTGGTACAGTCAACAGTGTTCCTTTCATATGTGTGCGGTTTTTCACTTGAATATACATGCTCTTATTACTCTCATGATGATTTAGATCTGCTTCATATGAGGAGTATTGCAAATGCCAGAAGATGCAAAGTAAGAAGATCGTTTAGCAAGAGCATTCTTATATCCTATATACTACAAATTCAAAAGCTCATAATATACTTATATACTTTTTATATATTTGAAAATGTGTTTGTGCTGAAACATGAAAATTTTTTTTAGGATTACATATCGCACACAACCCTCACTGCTTGATCCCTTGCACGCCGTCACAGAGGAGTAGGGAAGAACACTAAGAAAATTAGATTTGGTAATTCGTGTGTTCTTTTTGAAAAAAAGAACGGTTTTACGAGCAAAGTAAATTACCTTGCCTTGGCAAATTAAATAGAATAGTGTAGGGATATCCCCACACAAAAGTATGTAGTTCTGCACCAGTCTCTGCAGTCTGCACAATATGAATCTTCAAATGACTGATGATGGTCATACCGTAAGGCGTGCAATATTGTTTGCTCTCCTATTGAGACTATACTTCTGCCATTAATGTTGACTATATGCTACATGAAAAAGTTAATGTTTTTTAAAGGCATCTCAAGACACAAGTGTGAAATACTTATTATTATTAAATTTCGTTTGGCCGGAATTATATTGAGGGATGGGAAGAGATACGCATAAAACGCACGCAACGCATATGAGATAGACAGTATCTCTGTGTGAATATTTAGGATATATAATATTTCTGAAGACACACATCATTTTTTGAAATAGTTAACTTTGTTTTCAGTGCAATAAGTATAAGTATGTTATGTATGAGCAAACATTGAGCCGACCTCTACTTTACTATTGCTGCTGCTGCAACAGCTATATATATATGCTTCTGGTGGTGGTGATGAAGATGATCTACGAAATTATATGAGATCTGTGTGTGCCTTGTAGCCACTTGTTGAAAATGTTTACATACAAGAAACGTAGTGAGTAGGTATATACGTACTACTAAAAACGAAGCATGTTCTGCAATGACTCTGTTTGTACTGAGCATAGGAATTCATGTATATCTTTTACATGTAGAGGAAAAATATGGTTGTAAAATTCTATTCAACGTTACACACAGGAACATTTCGTTAAGCATTCCACATTGAGAGATCATCCCTTGTGGACCTACATATTTGTGCTCTCCAATGTTTTCATGAGCGGTGTGCACCATCAAGCACATACCTTTCCGCATTACCTGACAATCAATGTCTCGGGTTTGAAAGAATATTATTATTCCTCATAAAGAGTGAAGGATACTTTATTCCTTGGGAATTTTTATTGGGGGTTGTCATATTGTTAAAACTGTTTGTGTAAATGTTGTAGATATTAAGGGAAGAAAATAAAGACACAAAACTTCGTTTTATATACGAATAATAAAAAAAAAGTTTTTTTTCCACAGTTTAGTTAATAATGTGTTTAGTTTTGAATAGTAACTTGTAGCAAGATTCGTTTTTCTAGCTCAGGAGAGTGGTGTTCAGTGGCCGTTATTTACAAAGTGTAACTGCAGAACTAACAGTGTCAGGAGGCAAGTTGTATTGTTTCCCTTCTTGTCAAAAAAATAAGTATAAGAAGCCATTACATTTATTCACACACACTAAAAATTTCTTACTCACAACATATATATCTGGATTGTTTTATGAAACTGCATTTTTATGGCTTCACTAACAAGCGTACTTCATGCATTTTATGCACCACTCGTCTACCTGTGTGTACCTCAGTTTTGACATGACAAACTTAAAAAAGGCCATTGCCATGTATAGATACGTTGACAGTTTGTATGCACATGTGAAACAGGATGGGATGCCTATCATATTTCCATGATGAAGAATAATAACACTCACATAGAAAAATGTTTGGTGACATGTTGGTAGGTTTAGAGACTATGTGCGCCTGCACCAGAACAAACATAATATTATGTCGTATTGATGTGTTAATTGCTTTCCGTTTGAATCATTATTAAAATTTTTGAGGTGCAGTGATGTGTATTATGTTTGCTTAATGCGTGGAGTATAGCGCGTTGCATTGTAATGCCTTCCCATTTTTGATGGTTATATACGCATTGGATATTCTCTTAATTAAACTCAACTCATATTGATTTCTTCTGATGTGACACGATTTTGATTATAAACACAAGGATTAACTGTTCAAGTCCCAGTATCATAGAGACTGACGACGAAAAAAATATTTTTACAAAAATGCTTAACAGTTAGGAATATGAGCGTGACGTTGATTTGATTGCCTGTGTTGCATCCCAGTTTATGACTTGTAATAATGTGAATGGAAAATAGAATGGTGGTCCCTCTATTCATGTATCCAACGTGGTACATAGGACAGCGACTGCAACGACCATGAAGAAAAAAAGAGTGCAATAGTGAAACAGAAATTAAGTGACAACTCAGCAGTGCATAATAATGAAATGAATAAAACTTTTACCTTGTGATGCCTGCTTTTGGCTATATATTGTTAATGTGAAAATCACTTCGAATTGAGTGTGATGCAATCACCATTTTTTGAGCTATTACTGCTGCTTCTGATACTTGCTACCGTACAGAGCCGTCTAGCTTCACGTCATGATATTCTAAACGAAAGAAGTCCTTTAAAAATCATAAGTGAAAAAAAACATAAATATTTACTAATTTAATGATTTATGCTATAGAGACGCATCAAACTCTTGTGACTTGTCTAAGAAAATATTCGTCTTATATGGCTCAAGCAAAAGTTGTTTACAGAAATTAACTAACTATTCATTTAATACAAAGAAGTTTCTACTTTTCGAAAGATAGTCAAATATCTATATACATATTTGATTCAAGTGTTTAACATACATTAAAATTGACAATTTAGCAATGATCATGATAGCATAATCGACATAAGAACCGCCACTTTGATAAGTAACTAGAAACTGCCATACTCTAAACTGAAACATATTTCTAGCATAGAATATATATTTCGTGTTTATACTGAAACTAGTTTTGTGATTCAAAGTTTTGTGGTTTTACTTAATTATAATCAATACATGAGTGGAGCAGGAAGTGACCAAGTGGCTATTTTTTTGTATGAAATTAAGTAATGGATGGATTCATGGTTGATTCTCATGCAATAAGATGATTATCATCGGTCTGTGTTACACATAGTGGCTTACATTTAATCACGATACAGATAATATTATACAACATTTTTGTGTCATTCATTGATTTTGCTCGCAAAAATCTAAATAGAACTCGAAGGTTGTAAAAAATATTAGCACCATTCTATTTTTTTTTCAAAACGACGCCTCATCTAAACATCCCAACTTGGGACGAATAAACTTGAGGAATGTGTCTTTTTTTATTATTAACGTAGAGGATATCCCAGTCTCCAACTGTCTACACAAAGGTATGATATGATCATCCAAATTCCAAACTGTATGTCTTATGTATAATGTTGTTCTTATTGCAATAAGAGCTAAAGAATTTACTTAAGGATTTTATACCAAGATCCACTGGGGATTTGTATATTGTGGTTAGGCCATGCATTGTTATGTGTGGAGTCTAGATGAAGATGAAAATACAAAAAAACCAGACCTCATGATAGCACTGACAATAGCAAAAACTATTTTGTCAATGGCAGGATTGCTACAAAAAAAAGTATTTGAAATCATGAAAGGAAATGTCTTCTCACGGGAATTAGCACTTTGATTTGCATAGAGTTATATATCTGTATATATGTACCTTGGTCGTCGTCGTCAAAAAATTATTATCCAAAGCTACAAACGTATTTATATATTCCAATACTTTCTCAGCGTCAGAATTTTAAAGGGTGTATGGTTATTTTTTTTATTCAAACGCTCTTTTGTGAATGCACCATTTTAATTTTCATATCTGCAAGCATAATCAAAAATTGTTAGGAGAGGATGCATGCTAGTTGCAACATCATCGTTAGTTTGACATGATTGGGGCTTATTTGACACAGCTCTCTACACTTCAGATTAATACAGTCTAAGTGAGTACAACTAGCACAAGATTTTCATCAGTTCAAATTCAAATCAAACGAGAATTCGTGTAACAGTCCGTGTCGTTGATCATGTTGCTCTTTTTTATTTGATGGCGATTTCTCATACTTTTTTGTTACTTGGTCATATTGATGTATTCATTTGTGCATGCAATAGGTACACATGTATATATACATGCTGGCTCAAAAATTGTTTAGTGGAACAAACCAAATAGGTGAATACAGTACAGACAGTGACAATTTATTGACTAGGCCATGCCTATGATGTGATGTGAAGTTACATCTCTAGCGCCAAGATTTTGTACGCTATTTTTTTACACAGGAAGCTTTTGGTACAAATCAAGAAATAAGATTTGAAAACAATCAGAGAGTACCAATTCCATCAACAAATTACTTTATCGCGAATAAAGTAATAATGGTTCACGAAAAATTTGCTATAGGCTAATTTAGTATAGAACATGATGGTAGAGATTTCGCGATTAAACTTTTGAGTAAGTTTTCTTGCTTGCCGAAATCATTTCAGCCTTGACATTATTGTTTAAATTTCATCCCCAATCTCTGGAAACTAGTGTAACCCAACCTAGCACTTGATAATGATTAAATGGTAGGAGGATGTGTTTACATCATCAGCTTAATGTATTTTTTCTACAATTATTCTTTGATTGTCCAACATATTAAGTGAACACTAGAAGAATTTACTGCGTTTCACAACTTAAATGGAGACTGTAATAGCAGCATTATTGAGACGTCCTCTAATTATTTTTAGCGTTACTTTTGCAACTCTCGCATCTCTTCTCTTTGCCTGATTTTTTCGTTTGAGGCTGCTGGGTCGGTTGCCCCGTAATTTGGTAATAAGGCCCATAATATTTTCTTATTTTATGAGGATGACCATTGTTGATAAGCAAAGTGGCACAAATTTATGATGTGTCAACACACACAATTGGTGTTGATGGCGAGGAATCTCGACTTGTCTTTTGGCAGAGAGAAACAGTGAAGAGTTAGAGAGAGAGAGAGATATTGTGCAAGCATTGAAAAATCGTTTTAACACATCATGTTATGTTATTCATGATGATGATGACTTTTCACTTAATATTATCAACACAGATACTGAAGGTGAAGCATTTGATGGGTAATATTGTGATATTCAAGAAATTGTCATTATGGGGACAATTGGAAGAGTATCTACCCAAACCCAAATCTGCCTTGTAATCTACAAGTGACATCCAAAACGAATCAACGAAATAAAACTTGAGAATCATTGTAGATTGAAAGCACATGTATTATTATTAACTACTCTTTGCTATTTCAAAAAAACATTTTAGTGTAACCCACTACATTTAATCAAATTGCGGCCGTCTCTTAGTCAATGAAATTGTTGAAACCTACTATTACTTTCTACAAATTGTTGAGTATGATAATTGATATTTTAATTAAAACTTACAAATTAAAAACTAAACTCGATTTTATAGGCCCTCCTATATAAATTTTCTTTGATAAAGCGTATCTCACGATTAATTACAATATCATACTGTGTGGGAACTTTACTGCATCAGTAGAAATGTCTTGCTTTAGCCACATCGTTAAATGTTGGAATCCTAATTTGTTTGGCATTAAGCTAATTATAGAAACTGAGGACACTGTAATCAAAATCACCATAACATTTACAACACCAAGCGCTGATCTTAGATAAATAAAAACAAATGATGGTTTGTGTACATTTTTTCAGATTTAGAAAGCATTTAGCATTAATTTTCCGTTCCATTAAGTTAAGTCTCCTCAATAGAACCATGTTGTCATCGTTGGATCTTCTGTCGATATTTTTTTAACTTGTCTATAATGATGTAGCGTAAAAGCCAGTTTGAAAAATCAGAATGTTATTGCATGTAATTAAGTTAAGCAAGCAGTTAAAATTTTGTTACAATACCCTATTTCGTATGAAAAATCAGAGAGCATGGCAAAACTAAATAGGTACGTGCTCTCTGTATCATCTTCGCATTCAGTATCGCACTATAGTGCAAAAACTTTTTTTTTCATCTGTTGTAAAGCCCTCACGTACTACAAAACGAGGAGAATTCATGTATATTTTTGCTTGTAATGCCCTCTCATCTCCTCATCCACTTTGCTGATTATGAATGTTTCTATATATGTATAAAGGGTGTTTGTTCGTGCCTTTGTCACTCACACAAGACATTATAGGAAGTGGTGATGTTGGTAAGTGAAGGTAGACGATCATGATGATGGTGATGGCCTATTGTAACTTTAATGTCACGAAGTCACTTAAAATGCATTTATACTGGTTAATGATAAAAATGGAAGCAGAAGGAGGGTGGATGCATGTATAAGCTGAGATTTGATTCGATTTGCAAACACCTATCATCCCTTTAATCACGACGACCAAAAGAAAGCAATGATTTCAAGAATTTGAATGCATATATATCTTCAAGAGAGGCCCTACATCTTTTTTCTTGTGAATAGGTGTACTACACACAAAATGATGAAGTGTGTATTGATATCAACTCATCCTTTAGTATTTTATGCGATGATTAAATGAAAGAAGCAGTATAATAAAAAAATTTTTAGGCGTTGTGCATGTATCTCTCTCATCTCCTATATAAGTACACACACAACTAAAGGTTGAAGGTACTTGATAGGGATGCTCTATTGTGTAGTAGACTTTTTCAGCTATTAGTTGTACAACACTTACGTATGTATAATAGTGTAAATAATATAATATGCACATAAAAAAGATGGATTCCAATCGCGAAACCCATTTGCCTTCATGTTATGCAGGCACAATTGGAGCATTCCTTTCTGTTTTTCATATTAGATACCTACATATATATATATATATCTTGTAGCATTTTCTTCATTATCATCATCGTGATATGAGCTAGTCATCTTTTGCTTCCCATCTTTCAAGTGATGTGCCTCAAAACATTATAAACAATTTTCATATTTTCAGCAGCTATAAATGATAAATAATACAGGAAACATAACAAAGCGTTTCATACAATTTTTGCTCGCCTTGCAATATAGACATTCAATTCAAACATTTTTTTATTTTATACTATAATACATAGGCATAATATACACATAGACTCATTCCGCTGACTGATAAATGATGATCATGCAGTAATATCCTTCGTTCGCTACATGCAATCTTCTTTCACACACTCCGTCGCATTATTTGGTTTAGTGAGTATTTAGGTGATGAAAATAGCTTTTATTTACGTATACCTGCATATACCATCTAGGAAGGAATAAAATGTATTTATTTATATAC
>JAANSM010002671.1:0-14456 GCA_036850725.1 Orchesella villosa | reverse complement strand
GTACAAAAATGATCACGTCAAAATTTGGCTACCTACCTACCCACTATGTCATCATTAGTGATCTTTTGCTTAACGACCTACCTACTGATCGTGTTGACGTAATTAAAGTATAGCCCCTATGGCAAAATGCTAGTTGTCCCTCTTTTTTCCCCTTCACTCCAAGAGCAACAAACACATGAAACCATGCGAAATGAAAATGAACAAGTTGTCAAGAAGCACTGCTACACTGATAAGCAAGCAATAATTCTAGTTTGGAAAGGGACATTCCAGATTTTTTCCTTCTCACACACAATACCCGCTAGTTTACCCACACATAACTTTTTATGTACATAACAGCACATAAATGATTTGCATAGGGGATACGCAGCTTTAGATTGTGGGACTGGTGTCTGGCTACAGCTACACAACTCTATTTGGATAAGGCTTAGCGGTTCATATCTCTACCGAGGGAACGAGATTGAGAGAAACGGGAAAGTCTACAAATTTATGCATGCAAAGTCGATAGTTGTTCATTCGTTCGTGCGTTCCTTTGCGTTCTGTTTAGTTTTTCTCTCTCAAGCGAAAGTCAATGCTGCAAAGAAATGGTAACGCAAGAAAATATATATATTTCTCTCCCACACAGAGAACCTTGCATGAGGAGAGGCACGCACATTTTGAGTTGACTATATTGACTAGAGAAAAGTATAAACGAATAAGGTATGCAAGGATTCATGCAGTTGGTTTTGGGCTTACTTTCTCTCTCACTCTCTCTTTCGAATTTCGCCACAGGAATTATTGCAGTCTTCATTCAGCTGTGTATTCACATTCACTCTTTATAGAGTTTTGATAATATTGCTTTTTTCCTTTCCCTTGATATTCTCCTGCTTCTAGAGCAGAGCAGGAAGTATGCCTGGATGAATGGCTGCAGAACTTGGATTCCAATCGAGCCACATTTTTTGTTTCTATTCAAATATTCGATTTCGATACCATTCTTGGAAACGATATTGTGATAAAAGTTTGGAATGATAGATAGGCATTCAAACTACTTTTTGCAATTCAAGAAAAGAAAGTCATGAATCGTGTGTGGCACTATTTCAATCGCTTAGATATTCGTTGTGGTGTGGATATCTTGTGCCACACTGGAAAAGTATGTACGTTTTGTTGAGGAGGCAGCTGGGTAAAAGATCGTTGTCAAAAAATTACCATTGCCATTTTCTCTCTATTGTCTTCTACTTTTAGAATTTTCACGTTAAAAAAATCGGTTTAACGTGTCACATACATTCTCTCCATTCCTTTTACTATTTCCCATTGATAGAAGGAAAAAACCAATAATTTCCTGTGTGGCTAAATCTGAGATTGCATTTACGGTTCAAATAATTCCAGTCTTGCAATTTTCACCATACCCATATATACATTTATCTTCTCTTGCAAAGATAATCCGTAAGCCTGGGATCCATGATCCATCCTCTATTAAAGCAATCCAAGCAAAAAACCAAGGAGAAAGTGTGGAGGGTGAGGTAGGATGTAGAGAAGGTTGGTGCACGTGTCATGTGGTTAAAAACAAAGTTGTTCAAGAGCCCTTGTCTATTTCGCCTTGTTTCAGAATAAGAAGAAAAAATCTTCAAGTGCTTTTTCTGCTCCCGTCCTTCTTCAACCTCTCAATCTGAAGGGAACCATATTTTACATGATAGAAATAGAAAAATCCTTTAGAAAAATTGAGTTTTCTTCAACCTTAAAAAACAGACACTGGAGAAAAATGTACTTGAAGAAGAAATGTAATGGACAACATACAAGGAAATGGTATATGTGAACGGAAAGAAGGAGTAACTGAAGAACCACATGCTGCTGCTGCTTGCTCTCCTACTATTGTTACACATCTATCTCAAACTCCCTGGTCTATGTAAAATATATGGGCATCATTCTTCCTTGTCTCTTTCCGTTTTCCCATCGTAATTCTTTGTTCGTGGGGAAACCAAGAGAAAACGAGAAGTAGCCACCAAAAATAGAACTTAAAATGGAGAATCCGAAAGAACTAAGACAGATCTCAACAAGACCACAAGGATGCATACGACCGTTATTTTTTATTGCATGTGGAAACAGAGCTTGAAATTCATGCCTTTATTTGTTCCCGTTTCTTGTTAAAAATAAGACGAAGAGGATGTGCAGCTGAACACAAATACAATACCACGAAATCCTTTTTTGACGTTAGCTTTTTCACCACATTAAAAAGAGAATAAATGAGAGATAAACATTGTTCGTATATTGCTTTTTATTATCATCCCAAGAATTTTAAATCATTACAAAGTTTTTCTTTCATCTTTTGTCTTGTAACTTGCGCTTGGCACATTTTTCGGAACAAAATATTTGGTTGGAAAAAGGTGTTGTAGGTGTAGTACATTTGTGTAGTTGCGTAAACTAATATGATATGCCACATGTGGCGCCCCATAATATAATATATAAATATATGGTGCGTATTCTTTTTTCTTTTTGGAAAGATGGAGTAGACATGGGACAAGTTTTGCTGAAAATATTATATTCTTTCTTGCCATTTTCCCTAAAAATATTATTGTTTGATATTGCAAGATGGTTAAATGTATAAAAAATAAAGAATAGTAGAAATGCCACCAACTTAAATGTGTCATATATACCTGGAATGGAACACATTGTTTGCTCCATTTTTCTGTCATCATATTTTCTTCTGCCCTTTTTATTATTATCCTTAGCGTTATTTACTTGATCGTTAAGAAGAATACGCACTTACTTGCTTCGTTGAACTAAAATGGTTTATACGCAGCAAACAATACGTTATTCTACACGAACTGAAAACACCATATGCATGAAGGGAATAAATAGGATAGAGAAAGAAACATTTAGTAAAAAATAATAAAGTAGTAAAACAGTGGTGGTAGTAGTAGCACAAGTGCTTCTTATTTACTCTGTCGGAGATAGAGAGCAGAGCGAGAGAGACCTTTTTATGTATTTTCTTTGCTCCACCATCTTGAGTGCAAGAATAAGTAAGTACACGCACATATGGAGGGAATAAAAAAAGTCTCAAGTGTGGTGGTGGTGAGTTGAGTTGTGAGACGGTACGCTGAATAAAAATAAATAAAGCGAGGAACAAGAAAATGGTGGCTAAAGGTCCTTAATATTAAGTGATCCTTAAGGAGGAAAGGCAGATAACCTCAAGAAAAATACATATATACACAGAGAGCGAGGTAAGAGAACCTTCAAGAGCTCATTCTTGCCATCCGTCCGTATGTTATGCATTATCGCAGGAGGAAGGACCATGAATATTATTGCGAAAAGATAGACGAAGCAATGAGGATGATGGTGATGGTGAGCAGTGGAGTATAAAAGAGAAAGGGCTCATTTCTCTGTCGTTTAAAGCTTTTCTCTTTCTCACAATGAGAAAAAGAGTGGAGCAAGAGAGAGGAGTGTAGTTTTAGTTGGATCAACAATAAAAAAAAAACTGGAGATATGGACAGAGTAGAAAGCAGGAGAGAAGGTTCTTTTATTTTATTTGCTTCTCTCAAGTGTCTTCTCGTAAGTAGCAAGCCCTCCACTTTATAAAGGATAATATAATGCAGTTGGGCTAGAGAGTGGTGTAGATGTGGCCATGGATGTAGTATTATCAAGAAGGAAAACGAGAAGAGAAAGATCCGTCCTTCTGGTCTCATTCAGCCTCATCCCTTCTCTTAGGTCTCATTGTGCTGACACCATCACATCTCCCTACGAGTAGAAACAAAGTGTAAGGAAATATGCATAATGAAGCATATGCAAAGGTAAGATACTCTCCATGTGGTGTTCTCTTGATGATGATCATCATCCTTTTTACTGCTCTCTCCTCTCGTCTTCCCTTGAAAAAAGAACAATGGGCTGGAAAAGAGAAGCAAAGTAAGAGAAAGCACAAACAAGACTGAAATGTGTGTAGCGGGGCTTAGAGAAAACGATGAATCAGACAAGAAGAAAGCAAGACAAGGAGCAGTATAACATGCTCCATAGCTCAAGAGTGACTATACAAAGAACACCTTCAACTTCAACCTTGCAAACGGAAAGGGAAAGGAGAGAAAAGAAAGTATAGCTGAGGAAGATGATGCTAATATTAAATTGTATTTTACGGAGCAGCACATATGTTACTCTGTTTTTATTCACTGCTCACTCACTTTTACTATATTAGATTAAGTTTTATACAATTTCAAACATGGGATGGCAGGAGTGGGAGAGCTGACAAAAAGAGAGCATTACATAATAGTCCATGCTTAAATGTTATATTGCCTGCGTGGAGGACAATAAAGTTGTCTAAAGGATTATCCTTATAGTCATTTCATTGATAGGGAGGGATATCAAACTCAAACGCGCCAAGAAAAGGGCTCAAGAGGGAGCACTAGGATGAAAATACCATTATTATTATGCATGCATTGAACTGACATGAGCACAAGGCAACGGTTTATACTAACTTTCCTCAAGACAAGAACGAAAGGTCGTCCATATATAAGATAAGCTTGATACATATACAGCTCTGTATAATATATTGCACTGCAGCAGTTATACACTCTACTTGGCTCCTATCTAAATGGGAATCTGAATCGTATTAAATCGTTCTTTCTTATTTCCTCTTATATATTTTCTGTTTTNATATATTTTCTGTTTTATTATAGACTCACGTAGATACAGAGATGTACCTGAATCTCGTCCAGATATTTTCATAGATATTGTAGATGCACCTACAAATGTACTGCCGAGATTATATACTCTCAAACCTTTATATGAGCAACTAGCAAAACAATGAACAAAATATCTAGAAATGAATAAGAGGAAAAAGGCAAAACCTGATATTCTGCATTATTTTAGAATTTCCTCTGAGACGACCTTGCTTAAACGCTTCGAGGGACTACGTAAATAAGAGCCATTTCTACAGCCCGATGCTCATGTTATATTTAAAAAATAGTGCGTGTTTTCTATGTATTTCTGCTTTCAACATTTTGCTATCTCTGCACAAACTCTGACGCTTTTTTTCTCCAAGTCTTGTATATTACCTTTGGCTGACTTTGACTGGACATTTTAATCGTTTCTTATACTTTCTGATTGTGATCGTACCCTTGTACAGTTGTAGACAGGAGAAAATGAAGGGGTTGATGTTGATGTGAATGAATGAAACACTGTAAAAAGTAATAACTTATGGGAATTCTTCTGACGACTTGACTTACAAAGCGAGATGCAATAATGAGAATGAGAGTGAAAGGGGAAATCTGGAAAACAGAAGAAAATACATGTGTCATTGTGTCATTTAAAAAAGTCTTATCAGATTTATCCATCAGATGGATGCATTATTTCTAGTTATTATTAATGTTAGGTAAAGCATTTTTGTTGCTGATGATGATGATGCCTACCTGAAAAGAGTGAAACGTCTATTTAAAGTAAAGGAGCAGTAAGCAGTATAATACAAGGGGGTGCCAAAAAAGCTGTTTCTTTTTCTGTGCGGTTCTCGAAAACAAAGAACTTGGCCGGAAACTGGACTTAATTTAGAAAAGGAAGAAGGTGAAGAATAAACGAGATGTGTGCGTGTAGGCTTAATGGACTTTTAACTTGAGAGATGCATGCTAATAATGGTTAAAATATTCAAATGAATGGAACGAAAGCCTGCGTTGCAATTTGAAATTTGGAAATGTTGGAATAATGCAGTTTTGCATATATCATGTTCACGTATATATACGCGTATATTGCTTGAAGTCACGTTAACACATTTGCATTAATTTTCATGTCTTAAGACCTCCACAAAGTGATAATGTGTTGTACGCTCAGTACTCATTTAGAATTTGTGAGTAAAAATCAACGTTTTTAACTCAAGATAAGGAACACGATTGAAGAGAAACATTAGCTTTGTATTTATCTGTGCACCAGCCATGTTAACACATGAAATTAGTCAACACATTCACATTAAAACTGCATGTCCATTACACACATTTCATCTCCTTCTAAAAGCTGGAAAGATCTAGTGCATGGTAATTTTAGGCTGCCTTTGAGATAGGTATACTTACTCTTTAATATGCAAATTTTGACCATTATCCTTTTCAATGCGAAATTGAAAACTTTGTCAACTAACTTAACTTCTCCTTTTTGAAACTCTCTATTATAAAGAAAGGTTTTCAAATCGGCTTAATTGTTCCTTCCATTAGCGTTGCATTCATTTGAAAAGTCTTGAGATTTTCTTCTCTTTGTGTGGGCTCAGTGAGTTTGTCATCAAATCGTAGCCAGGCAAGAATGTCAAATGTTATGCTTAACAGGAATGAAAGAAACCAGCTAAGAAATGGGACCACACTTGCCGTTACAAGACAAGTTATAGAATAGCATATACTAATCTTATTGATGTTCTCATAAGACGTTGGACATGACAGGACGGAACCCGATTCTCGAGTATGTCCTTAATCCTTTTGGTACGTTGTACTGAAAAGGCAAATACAGTTGTACTATTAATTGGAAACAAATGTTTCCTTTCAGCACATCAAGACATGACCGTGGATCATTCATATAGTGAGTATGCAGTATGCACTGAAGAAAGAGCTTACAATTTAAACGGCTACGGCAACTTACATTTTTAAAATCACAAGTAATTTTTACTAATCTCTTCTCTCCAGCACACCATATGTATATGATTGGTGTGATCAACTGGTAAAAAAGATAAGTTGTTTGACATCTCTCCGACTTGTTCATCCTTCAAGAAAGAGATTGAACAAGCACACTGCGATGGAGACAAAGCCAAGATCACACCCTGATGTCCTCAACTCATTACTCAGAAAAAATATGTTTGCTTCCAGCAGCTTCAAATCTCACGTGTAGTTTTTTCTTCATTCTTTGTGAACAAGAAAAAAATGGAATAATGCAACAGGGAAAAGCTCTTCATGTTATTCCCTTGTCATCATATCATAGTGAATTGTAACAATGTCTCCACCTCATATTCTGAGAGCCAAAGCCAAAAAACGGAGACGGAATCAATGTCTTGTATCCACGCATCCACTATCCACGACATATTGTAACTCTACGGATGTCATCCACAATAAATAAAAAATGCGTTTGGAGGATGGATGCAAAAGGAGATTGCATATAATGTATGTACACTAACCAAACCAAACCACACACACGTCATCGCATTAACTTTGCATAAGCCGGTTCTTCTACTCCACACGACAAGAAAAGTATGAAGCATGTGGATAAAGAAATGTAAGCAAGAGCTGAGCTCCTAGTTTCAGAACGAGTCAAACATCCTCCCACACAGCACACCACAAAAGAGGCGTTAGATGTTGTGAATGAATGTGTGTGGCAGAAAATGTGTTAGGCTTGAGTGAGAGGAGATCAACAAGATGATGATGATGATGTGTATGCATCTCCTGTGTTCACTTCATGCACTTTCCACTTACTTGTGTGGTGCGGTCATGTACATTACCTATGTTATGTATGCTGAATATGTGATGGGGAATTTTTATCTTGAAAAGTTGTTGACTCGCATTTGGAAGCTTTTTTCTAAAAAAGCAATATCGTATCATATCACACACATGAACAAGATAAAGCTTCTTTTCTTCCAGTTTAAGCATTATTATTGCCTCAAAAAGTCTAAGTCTCGAGACGTGACAAGAAGTCCACTGAATTCTCAAGTAGCAACAAACCATCATCGTATTTTTCTATCCAGAAGAGCAGAGCTCTCTCCTGCCAAAAGACGTTACGAACGATCATAGATCATATTCATCTTGACTTCGGTTTCAGAACTGATGCATTCGGTGTGAGAAGCATTAGAGGGACATGACGTTATTCTAAAGCACTGACTAGTTCTTTTTCATTTTTCGGAAAAATATGTGAGCCAATGTCATGCATTAAAGTTTCTTCGTTGGTGAAGAATGAGGTAGAATATGAAATGTGTTGGCTTTGGCTTTCTAGTGCTTTGCACTTCCCTCTTGACTTTGCCAAGGCTTATTTGTTGTATCATCTATCGATGGATATCGTATTGGGAGTTGGATTTGGTAGCTAGGATGTATCGCTTCTTTATTCAAAGTGGAAGTGCAGTAGGTTTAGTTTACTCCTAGGAGAACAAAAATTCATAAGAAAATATGAAGGTTAGCATCAGTCTCTGCTCGATGAATGCAACTGTATCATCATATATTCATCATGTTCATTGCATAGATCTATACAACCTACACAATGAAAATGGTACCGCTGCACTAGAACTGCATTCTCTGCACTAAAGAAAAAACCCATCTTGTTTCATTTTTCTGTGCTTGAAGAATGTCACAACACAAAAAAGTTTCTTGAGCGTTTACCGACCTACAGAGTTTGCACGGAGGTAGGATACATATGAGATGAGGGGGATGAAAAATCGGCGTGATTATCCCAACTGAAGAGAGTTGTCATCTCATTTTTTAAAGGATTTTCTTACATTTTTCTCCCTGAAAAAGTAAACTGGAAAAAATAACAGCCAATGGCGGAGTATATAAAAGGATCGTGACGAAATAAGAATATAGACGAAAGTCGATAGCATACGTAAGGATGCGAGTTGCATCAACATTTTTTTTATTCATATGCAAAAGGTAGAAAAACGCATACACATTTAGATACTCGGTAGAGAGCATACGACAAAAGTTCATCTATTACCTCTCAAAGTCTCAACCCTCCAAAGGAAAATGCATATATGTATATCAGCTTCGTTTTTGTATTATTATGCCTATTAAATCCATGCAGCCTGCCGCGATGCGATGCACTGACTGAACTTGTTCCTTGTCTATTTTCTTTATACATCACGTTAGTCTTTTTCTTTTCGACTTGTCCTCATTTCCCTCTCTGCCTTTTCTTCCCTTTCTTTGACTCTCTATTATGCAAAAGCACAATTTATTCGGAATAACAAGCTAAATGCAGATAGATAGACCACGTTTCCCCTTGATTCTCAAAACGCATACATTTTTTGTTTGTTAGTATTATTATTGTGATATGTGACTTCCACTTTTTATTTCCGTTTCTTTCTCCACCAACTTTTTTTCTGGAAGAAATGAAGAAAACGAGAGACGTTTCGTTTGTTATTATTACTTACTTTCCTTAAGTTATAAAACCACCCTTACATTATTTATATAACTTCATATATATCACGGCTAGGGTAGTACTATATACTTATATGGACTCGCTACGCTACCAACCATTACACGGATTATTATTGCCATTATTTTTCTGGATTTTTTAGGAAACGTGTAGTTTTTTCTTGTGTAGACAAGGCAAGGGCAGATGGATACTGCAATAAAAAGTGCATGCTTATCTAACTTGCAGTGAACTTTTTTTCTAGTTACTGGCTTTGATATACCCGTGCTTCTTTCTTCTTGACATGAAATATATTATGCACAACAAACTGATAAGGACGAAGATGAAAGATGAACTTGACAAAGTATAAATGTGGGGACGGTGACTTTCTCCGAGTTTCACTTAGCAGTAAAATATGAGTTGGATGTGGGTAGGGGTGGGCGACAGACTGCAACAATCAAATGTATGTATATAAATCCCCTTCCTCTCCTATTTCATTGTTTGAGAGGGTGATGAAAAGGAACAAATGAAAATTGTAAATAAAATATGTTGGAATTCATGACACTTTTTGAGTGATGAAGCACGAGAAATATATTGGGATAAGAGAAAGGGTTTCCCAAAAAAGAATTAAGCCATCTGATGCCCTCTTTTTATCCAAAATAATTTTGATTATTTATTCCCTACATTTTGACACATATTCACGGTATCAGCTTGGGAAAATGGGAAAAGTTTTTGAAAAAAAAGAAGGCATTCCAATAAATCCAATAGGATGTATTAAGTTGAGAGGAAAAATGTCAAATTTTTTATTCAGTCACATCATTTCTCTCTGAGAGGTTAGCTGAATTAGAAACATTTTTCGAGAAAATTGTACGTTTTGCTTCGAAGGAAAGTGTAAGTGCATTTTTTTTACAAATTCCGGCAACCTGCTGCATATAATACAATTTTTATGCCTCTCTCTTCACACAATTCTATCTAAAAAAGATCTGTTGGATTGAAATGGAAAAAATTTAAAACTTCTTCTTTCTCATTCCATTTGCCCATCTGGAATTTTATGGCTCACATCATAACCCTTCTTATTTCGTCTCCGTTTGTTTGCAATAAAACGAAAGTCACACAGTCACAGAGTCAGTTTAGTTGTATAGGTTTAAAAAAAGTTTTCCATTTTTCCAAAAGAGATGATCCGGATTTGGGATTTGATAAGGAAACTTCACGGTGAATGGATTTAGGATATGTATTACAATCAAACATGTGCCTGTAGGCAAACACCGTAGCTCAGTTCTCTGTTTGTTATTTGAATGCCAACAAGAAAACAAGCGAGATTCCAGAACCCGAATCAGGTTTTTCTCATCGAGTTGTAAAGAAGAGCTCATGCATACATTCTTTACTATACACATTCTTTGCTTTTTTATATGGATGGCGTTTTCATGTTTTTGGCATATCATATCCGCAACTTCCTTCCTTACTCAGTCCACACACGCATTTTCCTTTTGCTACGTGCATGCACTATAACGCATATATTAGACAATGCATGTAAAGTAGTTAAATGGAGGGGAAAAACTTTCGTATACTTCTTCAATTGTTAGTTCCTTTCTTATTTTGGCAAGATCGTGTACATTATATGTTACTATATACTTTCCTGTTTCGAATTCAATACCAATTTTGGTAGGCACACATAGAATTTGGAGCAAGTAGGCCAAACTTCCGGAAAAATTTCCGGAAAATAGATGTAGTTTCCTCCTTATACCTTGAAGAGATAGAGGAGAACGACATGTATTTTTGAAGAGGAACACTAAAACTTTCAAAGTGAAAGTTAAAAACTAAAGGACTCTCTTTCTCGTTCCAGATGTGAGCGACTTTTGATATTTAAGTCTGTAGCGAAAGTGGTAGGGAAGAGTTATAAACAAGTTGGATAAAAAAAAGACTGACTCATGCGATTTTAAGTTTTTCTCCACGCTTCTTTCCTTTCCTTCCTGAGCGAAATACGTTGTTCATAAAAGTTTGGTACATCCGCTATATAGTCAGCGCGTTACAGTGTGGTTAAACTTGAAAAAAGCCACCACAGCTTAAAATAAATTTAATACCGAGGACTAGCTGGCTACTTGAAAAAATGAGAGGATAAAGCAGATCTCAATGAAGTTTTAACAGCTATTCATTTTTCTTATCCTTTTCCTGTCTCTTTCTCTAGACACTATATATAGAAATAGAGGAATCAACCAGTAATAACAATGCGATGTTAAAAAGTAGTTATTTGTCGTATGCGTAGAGAAACATCCTGTAATTTTCATAATTTTTCTGGAAAGCAACGTTTTGCAAGTTAAGTACGTAAATAACCAACGATTTCATGTTGTACTGAAGACTAGTGCAGACTGCTCTTTCCGCTGATACAAAGAGTGAATTTTTGTATCTTTCCTTGAGGCAAAAAAAAAAGAAATCTCTTCTGCCATCCCCAAAATAAAAGATGAATGTTAATACACAACGAAGCACCCACTTCATCCGTATTGTTCTTATATTAGTGAATTTCGTAAATATGATTATTACACATTGTTGAAATTCCATACTTGATAGATACGTTTGCTACAGGGAGAAAGAATTTGGTATATCGTTTTAACTGCATTTTCCTTGTTTCATATTTTTCGTCATCCGGATCACGTTGTTTCTCATCCGAATATCGAAACGAAAAATCTTGTAAGTCCTATATGATACTTCATAGAATAGGGTCCAGGGATGGATAATGAGAATATGAGAAGAAAATATGAAGATTGGTTACAGGGAAAAATTTGCCTTCTAGGTATTCATGAAATTCCAGATTTGATTACAGATTTCTATTTGAGATCAAGATTCATCTTCTTGTCAAGCGTCTACATCATGTATCACATGAAATTAGAGTATGAAACTTGATCCTCTTTTTACCCAGATTTATAATTAATATTTCTTATTTATTAGTTATATTCCAAAATAAGATTTAATTTCGTTGAAATTTCTGAACCACGCTAGAACGAAGGATAAAAAGGATATGAAAACTTACAGTCTAATTTTTTTTACTATTTCAGGTGATGCCGGCCAACCGCCCCGAATCCGTGAGCATCCCGCCGACTCCGTCGTTCCCAAGCACGAGCCAGTGACCCTTAACTGTAAAGCAGATGGTGACCCTGCGCCAACAATTCAATGGTTGAAAGACGGCAAGGCACTACGAGCTGACCAACGACATCCATCCAAGCTTTTGCTACCATCTGGTTCCCTCTTCTTCCTGCGGGTAAGGAAGCATTGTTACAAAAAATATATATGTCCATTTCACCTCTTTCTTTTCCTCCCTTTTCTCCTCTTTTTGTTCCCGTCCATGAAATATATGACATTGGGGTCACAAACTACATTTACTTCTCAGCAGCAGCTGCCTCCTGCCTTCCACTATATATATCCCAATTCCACAGCTAAATTTTCATTCATGGTCTTTCGTATTAACAGAACATATCCCATTCCCAGTCTTTCTTTCCCTTTTTGCCACGCAAGCACAAGGAAAAGCCGTGGCCAAGTTTACTTTTATTGTTGAGAATAAAAAGGGAGAAAGTCGTTACAAGGTTGAACACCTCTTCATGAATAGAAGAGTGTAACTCACGAGCATTACACACCGTGCCATTTCACTTTCTCCTCCATTCATTTCAAGCCACTCAACGCAAGAAAAGCGAGTGAGTAGCGAGAGAGCTAACTCAATGAATGAAGTGAAATATATTCCATTTTCCCTGTCTTTTTTAAGAGCCTGCATTGCATATACATATACAGCATTCCTATACAAGGTGTACTCTCTCGTCCTTCCACTTTTCCCCCATTCATTGCTTATTCTTATTATATTAGAGAGAATGTAATGGGGCTGCTCACTGCTCCATGTGCTATAGTGATACAATACGCTACAATCTATGTACTTTGTCCTTGTCTCTGGATAAGCTTTTCCCTTCATTTTTGTCGGAATAGAGAGAAGTCTACGTTGTTGATTGTGATTTTTGGGATCTTCAACAAGCCTAATATATAGCAGCCTTGGATCTTTCTCCCTTTGCCTACCAATCCAATTTTATTCCCTGTTTGGCTCCTAGCCTACATGCCGTGTTTCTTTCAAGATTCATATGTATTGCATTCACAACCTTATTACATATTTAAGGAATGCTCAACCAAGAAATAGTGGCTGAGATAGTTTTGTCTCTTCTTCTTCTTAGATTTCTTTCCTTAGTTTTCTATCTAATACATCTATTGCAGTACACATGCACTTTCATTCTAGTTTTGGAAATGCAATTGCATCTGGGATCTGGGAGTAGTATATGTAAGCAGTAGCTAAAGTTAGCCAAGAAGAATCGGTTAGGGGAATCAATAGTTCACCTCCGTGACATCGAATCTCTCTGCCTTTCGACCACCAGCAGTAGATGCGTTCGTAAGATTTTGATGCACTAAGCAACGTTTTTTTTACTTTTTCTTGCGTCTTATTGTTGGGGCAATAGATTTCAAATTCAATCAGAGCAACTGCATGTATGCATTTGAACACCCTTTTAGTCGAAAATCATTTGCTGTTGATTTGGTTCATTTCTCCTCTATTGATCCAACATGTTTAAGAATTTGAGAACCAAAGTAATTGCAACGCTCAGTGAGTATGATAAGCCGGAAAACAGTTCCCCTGCGACAACCAGTCCACTACAACAGCCGCCTCTTGTTACAAGGCCCCCCGAATTGGTTCAAACGCCTCCACAACCTGCTCCCTCGACGGTTAGCAATGGTCCTACTCCTCCTCTTGAATACTTACAGCCCGTTCCAGGCGTTCAATATCAAACATTACCAGCTCGACCAGTGGAAGAGGAGTGTGAACCCTGTTCTATTTGCGGATGCCCAATTAGTTCTGGTGCTAGACTCCTCAGTATCACCGACACGGTGGTATGTTGCATTCTTCTTGGAACTCAGCTTGGATTTGTATCCAATCTAATTAATAACGCTAGGATGGGGAACAGTTCCTCATACTCACTGCCACGGGGTAAAAATAATTAGCAAATAATTGACATAAAAAAGTTGTATCAATCATTATGAGTATCATATATGCTTGATTATGATCAAGCCCTTTACTGGTTGTAATTTAGGCCCCGTTACATCTATAATTATTATGGTAGAAGTAGTTGCAATCGTAACTCGAATAGCTTTAGGATGTCTCTGTCTACTTTGTGGAACATTCAGGGTATAATTAGTTTACAAACTTTTAAGTACTGGCTCCTTCCATTAAACATTAGCGATACAATTTCATTTTTGAATGCTCAGAACAGACGAAACTTATGCAAGGTATGGATCCTGTGTGCAGTAGGTCATGCCCTGGTGGAGTTGGGTTTCAACCTTTATGAGTCGTATCACTCCCAAAGAGAGGAGTTGTGGATAAAATTTGGACTTGTAGTAATTTT
>JAANSM010002670.1:0-14462 GCA_036850725.1 Orchesella villosa | reverse complement strand
ACGGTTAATTTGACACTTGAAGCCACCCAACTGGAATCTAATTCAATATTTTTCCTTCTGGAAATCACCAAAAGTAGAGAGGACATCATGACCAAATAGGATCAAGAAGAAAAAAATTGTCAAATTATTGAAGCTTTAATACGTGCTCGCTTTTTCAGACTCCGACTGTAGGGAAAAACAATGAGGTCAGCACAATCCAGGCTGGAACAATGGGAGAGAGAGGAATGATGGTCATAAAAATGTGGAAGGCTACCCACTGATTTTTCTCCTCTTAAAATGGAATTAGGCATTTAATACGGTTTAGGTGCATCAAAATAGTCACGACATTTTAAAAGGGACATAAGAACACATATACATACGACATATTAACGAGAACAATAGAGCTTCTCTCCCTCCGAAAATGATGCCCTTTTACTCTCTTCCAGGGTGATGCTGTGTAGAGTTCAGGTATTCATTCCATTTTTTATTATTATTATCAAAAGCCTAGGATCAGAGATGATGATGAGGATAAAATAAAATACCTCATAATATTAAAGAAGAGAGAGAGACAGAGAAAGGAACTGAAACAAAAACTTGGCTAGTTATATCTGGATTTGGTTAAAGACCAACGAAAAAAGGTCGCTTTTTATGGGTTGATGTTGATCTTATAGAGTATATGCTTTGGTTTACCATTGTTTAATATGAAGGGAAAAGCAATGACACAAAAATATAGTGACTTTTGGTTGACTATATCAATGTCATGTTGCGATGTTGATATGATGACGCACTAAGATAAGCCCTTCATTCCATTCCCGTGTCATTCTTTCCCAAATGACTATTTGGTCTATGTCGTCATAAAAAAAGTAGTGCTGGAAAACCTGTTGTTTAACTTTTTTTATTGGGGATGCTCATCGTGTTTTTGTAGCCTTTCTTCATGTGCATTGCTCAATAATCGCTGTAATTATTAGAGAAAATCCACAATTACGTAAGGAATGGTATGTCAATATGATGCTTTTAAGAGGGTTGTAATAATAAGTAGTAACAATAACATTAACACAAAAGTAAAATGAGCAAATCTCGTTATATCTAACGTTTATGGGGAATAAAGTTGAAAGGAAATGTTACATATATTCGACTATTCTATTGAGGATATATACTGTCATCTATTGCGACTGTCATTGGGGCAATGTAAATGTGGGTTAGTGTCATGATGTCGCAGTGCTGATGACGAAATTGGAACGAAAAGGGGTTAACGAATAAGTGTATTTATGAAGAAGTAAAATATTAAAATTAAAAGAAAACATTTGAATTCTTATCGGATAGAACAATGTGAAGATTTGATATTAATATTTGCAGCTTCGACGACAAAACAACTAAAATATAAATACAATTTAATTTATTTTACTACTAGATAAATGTTGATCTCTGCATGACAGTAGAAATAAAAAATGTCGAGCTTGAAATAGTATGAGTATGAGCGATCTGATAATGTCTACACGCAATAATTGAATAGTATTTTGCATTTCAATTCATATCTTATCACCTGGGATTAAACTTGGCTCTCTCTGTTTCAACTGCTGCAGTTCCTAATCCAACGTATCAACCGCCTAGATTCCAATTTGTTAATCGCTTATCGCTTTGTTGAATACATAAGTACAGGAAAAAGGGAGATGGGGAATGTGTATTATAATATGTTGTCTTAACAAAGCAGATGTGATGTGATGTGATGGCAGAGTACAGAGGGATAATATAATGTTATTACCATCATTAGAACCACAGCAATAAATAAATGCCTTGTTCCACCACCACCCACATGTCCGAATCTCATTAGTACCTTCAGTTAGATAGATACAGAACGAAAGAGAAGGAACATATATCTATCTGTATGTTTGTGAAAGGGAATAATAGTAACCGTAAGTGCACTGCTCTGTACTCTGTACTTAACTGCAGAGACCCATTCATCTTCTCCTCATTTATTCTGCTCGGCTACATGTGCAGTGAATAGGTAAATGGATCCGGTGATTTGATGGACGCAGGACGCTAATATGTAAGTGTCCCTAACATATAATGCCATGCCATTTCGTTCAGAGGTTTTTGGGTACCTTCAGAGTAACTACGTACGTACCTTGTCCTTGTTACTCAAACCAAACTGGATATCATCATGATGATCATCAACGAAACGACATGAAGTAGCAGAGCTATATAAGTAAGCGGTTAATGAACAACGCTTTGTCTTTTCCGGGTAGATTTTTATTCCACATGAAGAGAATGATATAGAGAGCGAAGGGAAAAAGATAATCTGACTCGTGGTGTGGTACTATTCTTTTTCGTTTCAATCTGATAAAAGTGCTCATATTACTTTTTTGGGGGAGGAGGAGATGAATTGGTACCAACAATGTTGCTGCTGTGAGGGCTGAGGGTGCTACGTTTTGGTTACTTCCCATTTTGGAATTAAAAAACCGAAGCGATCACTCTCCGATTCGTATCTGATCTGCCCTATTTTTTGTAAGGGAGATAAGTTGTTATATATCCTTGTTTATTAAAAGGAAATTGTTTGTGTGGGGAGTAAGGAAACGGAAAGGTCATCATGATACTGGATTGATGGAATAAACTAGCTGGCCGGCTGATGTTTACGGGAGATTTCTACACAAAAAATAGGAAGCGAGCTTCAGGCTGACTTTTAAATAAGGTGCTCTATTTACGTTAGTTTTGAACGATTTATCCTTTCTCATCTTACACGTATTCCATACCTACTGCACTTTTTATGACTGCATTCTAACTTTTCCAAGTTCAAAAACATTTCGATAGTGAAAATGTCACCCAATAAAAATAGCCCCCGTTAATCACTGGACACGACATTGTTTCTGTTGAAAATCCTATGCCATTTCATGTATAGATGTAATGTGTAGCTTTAATATTCGCACGAAACTTGGCCATTTAGTCCAATTTAGATTAACGAGAATGTCATCCAGCTAGTTTCTTACGAGGTTTTGCTAGTTTATTAGGACGGAAAGGATATTGAAACAGTGTTCAAGCTGTGTGACTTAACATGAATACGACCTAAAAATGCAATTACAGGCACCCAGCACACGTGTTACAAAAAACATAAATATAAAATATTTATATATACATTCTTATGTATATATATAGTCCTGCAGCTCCTTTAAAAGGTTTTGCTGATTCCTATCTCCATATTAAAATTGGGTTCTAAAGTTAACAAGAGTAGCCATATTTGTATTTATTTAAATGTATGCATTTTATTGCATGCTTCTCGCTTAAATAGTGCTAAAAAACAAATTCCTTAGCTAGCTTAGCTGGAGTTCAACATGCAAATGCCTATATAAATGGGAGCAAGAACAAACATTGTTATCGATCTCCGGAAATTACTTTGTGTGCATAGTGGTTTGCTTGGATGCGATGTGAACTGCAATAAATTGCAAAAAGCTAAAGCTTCTCATGTTGTAATATGCTTGTGCTTTCTGTATTTTATCAACCATTCAAGGGAATTTACATCTAAAAAACTTTTTTATTTGATTTTCCACAGGTAAGAATATCCTCCGACTCGGATTAACTCCATAATCAATTTCGCTTTCGTGGATCTCTTGATGGTATATGGTTTTACGGTAAGAGTTGGAGAGCTAGCCGAAAAGTAGCTGTGGATATGTGAGTATAATCCATTGTTTCGGAATAATGAATACGAACGAGTGCATCAATATGCATGTCATTTCTTCCTTCACAGTGGCATCCTCAATCGGATTAGTTATCCAATTTTCATTCATGTGTGAAGTGAAATACCATATAAATTTATCCTCACGTCGAGTGAGTGAGTGTCCAGAAAAATAGATTTTACTATAGTTTCGTTGTTCAAGACCATTGATGCAGCACACAAGTTTAGGTCCTTATTCAAGAGTGTGTAGAACAGGAGGAGAGAGACTGAGAGAGCAGACAAGGCAACGTAAACGGAAATGAAGTGAGAAATCAGTGGACTGAAATACGGATAGCAAATAGCATAACTGCATGACTACTTTCGTATGCATTTAGTCAGCGAATTGTAACAAAAGTCTCTTTCTTATACAAAGAGATAGATATATACTAGCCTTCTTTGTGGTATTGTATATGGTGTCAGGGAAAACAATTCTCATCTCATTGGCGGATGCATGCCGCGTTACGTAAAAATAACGAGCCCACTGTTCTTCTTTTTGGTAACACGTGTCGTGTCGATACAGAAGGAGCGATGAAACAGACAAAATGGGGAAAAGAGTATACTAGTAAAGTAAAAAGGGAGAAAAGACAAATGCCCTCGGAACTCATTCTTGGAGAAGAAAAATGTACCGCAAATACGAAGGGATAAGGATGCACTTGGCATGTTGAACACAGAAAGAGAGAGAGAGAGCGGAGATGCATCCTACAATCCTACTTTATCATTTTTCTCGTTCTTCCTCCACTCCACGCAAAAAGGAAATGTTAAAGACAAGTTACTAACTCAAAGCCAAATACCTACCTAGTGTAGATGTAGTATTTATGTGTTGCACAGACATTTCTACGTCTGCCGAATATCCAATCATGTGGAATATGCACACACACATAAGATGAGAGCATGCACCCATCCACCTCTGTTATGCGTAGTTACTTCACTACAAAAGACCAGACTGTTCTTACTTCTTCAAGAGCGCTCTGCCCTCCGAAAATAAAAGGGAAGTCGTGGAGCTGTCGGTAAAAAAGAAAGAAAAAAAATGGGAAATTTTTATGCAGAGTTGAGTGAGTACATTTTAGCTCTTCCAGCTACCTCCAAAACCAAACCCAACAGAAAAGCTCTCGAAAAAGTCATGGTATCTCTATCTCTTCTTTCCCTGTCAGCCTCTCTTTAAGACAAACGAAGCGAGAAGCGGTTGAAGAAGACGAAGAAGTCGGGGAAGGAGATAACAAAACAGATCCTTACAAATAAAGACAAGCTCCTGAGACTCTTCTTGAGGTTTTCTCCTTATCCGATTCCCCACTAAATGTGTCCAATTCAATGGGAACGCGTGTGCACACCGCATAACACTTAGTGTACGCGTACCTCCAGGAAAAATATAATGGAAAGGTGACAATAACAGAAAAAAAGTCGGATGGCGAGTTATTTTTAAGCGATTCAATTCATGCAACAGTAGTCAACCCCAATTTTCGCTTCACTAACCACTTACTTTTACGTACTCACAAAGCACATGAACATGAGCTACTCCTACTGCTGTTGCTGGACTTGAAAGAAAAAATGTGTGGACTGTGGAGGACTTCTTTTGTGGACGCTTCTCTTTTGCATGGATGAGCAGTTTAAGTTAAAGCTGGTATGCAAGTTGTGCTGTAGTTCACAAAAAAGAAAGGATTTCGGGTGATGAAGACAGTTTTTGTTGAAATCATTTGACACGGACATGCAGACCAGGGGCAGCGTGACATTGTCTAGCCTTCTGCTTGTCATACATGGTAATAACTACTAATAACACACATAACAGCTTCTATATGGTAAAAGGGGAGCAAAGTTTAATGTCTTATTCTAGTTTTGCCAACAATTTTCTTTAAGGAAAATGGCCGTATTTCTCCTTATGTATGTAAAAGTAAGCATATATCTGTAGTTATCATCATCATTTTGATGCGGCAGTTGTAGTTTGTAGTGAATGAAGAATATAAAGGATAATATGTGAAGCAGTTAGCATGTTCATAAAGATGATGGTGATCATCATCATCAACATCAGGATCGCTATTATTACCAATATTATGTATTCTTATTATATTGAAGTCGGTCTCCTCCTTTCAGCCTTCCTCGTTAGGATGATAATGTGTTCGGTCGGTTGAAGATGAGGAGAGCAATAATACAGACGTTGTGGGGAGAGGAGACAGAAGAAAGAAAGAAAGAAAGAGAGAGAGAAAAAGGCAGAAAAAGAGAGAAAAGTTGGTTGAAAGAAAATGCTCACCAAAGTGGAAACTCAAAATGGGATCACTCTCCAGTGAACTCTTGAATCTTCAAAATGGTTCATTCTTGAAAAAAAAACGAAAAAATTATAAGAATTCTTTCAGCCGTCTTCTTTCTTGTCGTGTCTTGTTCCAACTATTGTGAATTACTATTGCTCTTATTCCTTTTCTCCAAGGCTAAACTAAAGCTAAACCAAGTCAAAGCTTGGTGATGATGGTATGCTGATGGGATTGCGGAAATGTAGCAGTTTTTTATGGATGATAAACGTGTTTTATATGCAAAAATGAATTTCCTCTCATCATCATCATATGGGCTTTCTCCTGCTTCTCATTCTCCATTTTTAACTGCGTGTGAAGAGCAATAAAAACATGTTTGCTTCACTTGTTCCTTTCAGCAAAACGAGACTTTTCTCATTTTAAATACATATATTTTAGCCACTTGAACTCCTTATCTTGAGTGTGTGTGTGGGCCTGTCTGTGTTCCAACATTTGGGCATTTTATTGCTGTTTGCTTTAAAAAGAAATTGAACTCAAGTATAAAATATTATGGTAGTGGAGAGTTAAGAGTATTTATTTAGTTTTATCTTCCAAGTGTTCCTTTTTTACTGGGCTTCCTTTTCCTCTTAAGGATTTCATGAATTGAAAAAAAATCCTGATCGGGAGAAAGGCTCCACTTGAGCATGCCAATCAAAATAAAACCTCTCCCCGCAACAGAACATAGGACACACACACACACATCACTGCTTGGAGA
Organism: Orchesella villosa; assembly: GCA_036850725.1. Classification (NCBI taxonomy): domain Eukaryota; kingdom Metazoa; phylum Arthropoda; class Collembola; order Entomobryomorpha; family Orchesellidae; genus Orchesella; species Orchesella villosa. The sequence continues at coordinate 7,786 of JAANSM010002670.1, read as the reverse complement.
GTTTGTATTGCACGTGCTTACAGTTCAACTCAAGAGCTCCTTTTTGGCATGAGTTTTTGGTTTGGGGTTTGTTGCTAAAGGCAGAGGTGGAAGTGGAAAAGAGTCGAGTGGTCATCTCACAAATGGATTGGGAAGGAAGGAAGAGATGTAACAGAAATTACTTTGGATACACTTGAAAAAAGTCTTTGAAGAAGGGAAGGAGAAAGAGGAGGAATCATATTGAACAAGTTGGATATTAGATTAGTAGATTTAGATGAGTGACTTTGGCTGCTAAAAACTTGAGATTTTTCTCATGATCAGGGAGAAGAAGCCATTTTTATAATATTTATAGAAATCAAATCCAGCACAAGAATAAGTAGCAAAGGAAAGGAAAAATGTAATCAAGGACCTACTTCAAAAATAAATATTTTATATAATACATCCTCTTAAGGGGAGGCTCACACAGAAAGACACAGCAACAAAAATGTAATGTAATGTATCAAAAGGATTATTTGGAGAAAGATGACGTACGTCACTCATCATCCTAAAATGTTTTCTCTGTTCTCAATCTAACTCTAAAAATATGTTCGAGCTTACGTATAACATAATACACACCACCACCATGATCAAAAGATGTACTTATTTCGTATCTACGATAATTTTGTTTTGAAGTCAAGATAAGTCTTTTGAAATGGACGTGGACATGGTCTGTTGTGACTCATTCACGCTTTTACATGCATGCGTGAATTCACCCACCCACCACCATTTTCCCCTGCATTTTGACTTGGCCTTCTATCCTACCCTGATTAAATTTTCACATTAGGAAGTAGGGTGGGTGTATTATATACAAACTTTTGGAGTATAAAAGAAAGTGCATTCATGGTCACTCAAAAAAAAACTTGCGCATTACATTGTGAGAATGAAAGTCAAAAGTATGAAGAGAAAAAATTGAAAAGTCAGAAAGTGACAAAGCCGCTTAGTAGCTTCCTTTTCTACTGTCCACTTTTCTATGTTGCTCATTGTAACATTGTAAGTAAGTAGCTTTTTTTAGCTACTTTGGTGCTGCTGCTCATAATGCTCCTATAGTTGCTAGCTCAGTTTATATATTGTTTATATAAAAGTGTGGATGAAATACATTAGATAAGATGAGACCAAAGTGCATTTTAGTTTCAGACCCAATCTTTTTATTCCTTTGTAATAAGCCATGGGATGCATTTCCCTTCATTCTCTTACCCCCAAAAGATTGTAAAAGTGAAATAAAAAGATTGTTAAAAAAGCCAGGGAGTGAAAAAAAAATATTGTCAATGTCAATAGGATCCTTCTCTTTATGCCTTCATGTAAGGTAGCGTGTTTTTGTGCAACCTAAAGCACTCACGAAAAGGATGTATTTAAGTGTATAAAAAATCTATAAAAACATTGGGAGGAGGTTTAAGTTTACGGAAAGATATTTGCAAATTGGGCCATTTGCACAGAATGTATGAGAAAACGGCTCTTTTCATTTTGTCATTCTTATTTTGTGATATATATGCATTGCTTTGCTTGCTTGCACACAATCCGCCATCTCCTTTGAGTACGTGACAATAGTCTTTTTTAGGCTCGTTGCTGAAATCCAAGAAAAGTAAGATGAGAGCTCTGACCTATTTTGTCATGTCTTTTGTGAGCTCTCCGCTCCCCCCCTCTCTTTCTCTCTCTGTGGATTTTGAGAGCCTTATAGTAAAAAGTAGTACATGGAACAGAAACTCCAACCAAAACCAACCTCCAACTTGACTCCATCCTTATCCTTATGCATTTTGTAGCGTGAGTAAGTTGACAAGAAAAGGAATAGGGAAAAGACACTTTGCATTCAAAGAATGAGTTCATCATATGAATAAAAATGCAAAAAGGATTGAGAGCAGAGAGACGAGAGAGCGAGACTACTAGCCTTTTTCTGACTGAATCATCGTCATCATCATCTTCTTCTTCATCCTCCTCCGCTCTCGCTCATAGACACAACAAACCTGCTTTGAAAACAGGGTTGTGACGAAGCACACGATGTCATTTTGGTGACTCTAGTATATTATGGTCTTCACCTCACATTCACTTTTCAAAGTGGGTGAGCCTCCTTTCCCTTCATTTGATCCAGCAGGAAAATAAAAAGAGAGAAATATATAGATGTACTTCGTTGGTCGCTGTTGCTAGTGAACTTTATTTCCTATAAAGTGTTCTTGTTCTCCTTTTTTCACTATTCCCACTTGGTTTGTTTAGCCTATTTTTTTGCAAAGATTCCCTGTAACTACTTATATTTTCCATTGCAACTTTGTCTACAAGAGGAAAGGAAAGGGAGATGAGATGAGGTCGTTTTTTTAAATCAAAATGTCTTATATATAAGGAGAAAGTGTTAGTCTTAGGCTCACTCGTCTTTCCTTTGTTGTTGCAATGCAAATAGAAAAGCATTAGGGAACAAAAAGGGAGGCAAATGTAATCCCACTTTTTTTTATATTGAATCCAGTCTTAAAAATTGAGTTTGTTTTGCGTTGCATGATGATGGTACGGCAGTAGAGTTTTAGTAAAAGGTAGGGAGCCTCTCTTGCTCTTTCTACGTAGAAAGTGTGGATTGGATTGGAGAGGAAGTGAAAGTGTGCCTTTGTAGATTTAGATTTCAATTGATATTTTTCTATTTCCGCTAGGCTATACAAGGAGAATGAGAAAGTGGGTCTATTTTTGCAAATGATGTCATGATAAGCTAATATAGCCATTTTTGTGTTTTTTTCTCCATTTACCCTCATTCTTTTTTCAAGAGGAAAAATGTTCTTCATGAGTTTGTGATTGGAAGGAAAAGAAGGTAGAATAAGAGTGGAGGCGTAGAGGAAGGTGACATGGGAGGAAAAGTTGGTGAGTATTTTTTTGTGTTTGATTTAGTTAAGGGCTTTTGAAATGAATTGATAGTTTTTCTTTCATTCGAGAGGAATGTGTCATGCAAAAAATATGTGCTGCCATCAATCTTTAACCTCCTCTTCTCCTTTATTTTTTCTTTTGGATTTTATGTCAAAATCCTTTCATTCAAAAGTCAATGGCACATTTTTATTTATATGTCACATACACACACATGGGGACAAACTTTTGCTCTGACTATTTCCTCAAATTTCAAGGGATTGTGGATTCAATATACATAAGTATGAATAAAATACTTGCTTTCAGTTTAGTTTTGAAAAGAACATGTAAATGTAGGACAAATACACTTTGTAACTAGTTTTGTCGTAGGTACTCACAAGACAAACGTCACACATGGACTTTATGTATCTCAGTGGTATGTGTGTTTAATAGCATTAAATTAAAAATTGGATTCGACGTCATACTCTGCAAAGGTAAAAGTGATATAAAATTTTTGACTCATTCATTTATTTATCTATGCCCAATCGCCTATTTACTCCATATTTAAAGCTATTTACACATTCCACTGTTAGCAAGAAATGATTGCTCTAATGTTTCTAAGCCCCCATTCAATATTTATCTTTTAGTAATGTGCAACTCAAAACTCAACGTTCCATTCAACTTTCATGAAATAGCTTCCAAGAAAAGCTGAAATTTAACAACGGCAAAGTGCAGTAATAGTATAGTAGCGTGGAAGTCGAAGGAGTGTTTCAGAATAATCCTCATAAATTAAATGCATCTGCTATCTTTCAGCTATACTTTCTAGTGGGTGGATACAATTCATGCTTTCCTTGAAAGGGAAAGTGGTTTTTAAACAGTAAAAATGAGCTCTTATTTTCTCAACTAAAATGAGTATTTTGAACATCCGCAAGATATTTTTCGAGACTAAAAGTTTTCCTCTTTGAAATACGTCTTTAAATTGGTAGGGTAGCTACTATAGCTTGTAGCGGGTTGAATAACATGTTTTGGAAAGTATTTAGCTAAACGTCTGCTTCTTGTTAGATCCCCTTTTTACATTCTCTTTTCCCATCTTCAATTGATGCTAGTGGTAGTGGGGGTAGTAACCTTAGCTCAAGGTCAGCTATAAAACGAAACAAGATCCTTGTGTCTTGTGGGCGCAACCGACTGTGAAAGAAGGAGACGAAAATGTATGTGTTATATAGATGCATGCACACTCCATACTACCAAGTTCCGTCTGTATTTGATAGCGTATCGTCTTGTTCCATTCCCAAAAAGGAAATTGAGATGTTAGTTGGGAGGATGTGAGATGAGGATGCGGATGAAAGAGAGAGAGAGAGAGTTGGTTGAAGTAGAAACAAGTGGTGGTGGTGGCGATAGCGGTGGAAGTGGAAATGCAGGTGTCGCAAAAGCAAATGAAACCGTTCCGTTTTGCTTTCGCTTTCTCATTCCCCCTTCTCCTTCTTCATCATCTCATAATTCTTTTCTTTTTACTAGCTATTTGCTACAGCTCTTCTTGTTATTCTTCTCCTCCCTCTCTTTGTCTCTCAAGAAAGATGTGTGTATATTTTCCTATTTACTTGAGAGTTTTTTTTTGCCCAGAAGAGAAAGAGCTTTATATTTCGAGAGAATATTATGGAAAAGTAGGTGTATACTTTTGGGTTGAGAGGAAGAAACAAGCAAGGGAAAGTTTATAATTTATGATGTCTTGTAAATAGCTTTGGCTTTCTCTTGTCAACTAAAAACTTGCTGACCGTATATGCTTATACTTATATACTCAAGTTCTTGAGCTCGGCAACAGATAAGCAACTTGTTTATGTACTTTCTTGTCTCTCTCTCTTCTCAAGTCAGCAGGAAGGAAGAAAAGAAAGAAACAAAAATGCGTGCAGACTTTTTCTCTTGTTGTTTTTCTTTTCCAGTTTGTTATTCTTCTCCGTCTTCAACATAAAACCGCAGTTTATGCACTCTTTGCTCCAAAAAAATTGGAGAAGAAGAAAACTCTTGAAAACGAAACTTTAATATAATATTGGTCGATAAAAACTGAATTTTATTGAGTCACGTAGTTCCATTTTTAAACGCATTTAATATGTTCAAATTTAAAGAGAAAATATTTTTGTACCCAACACCACCACACACACCAACCACATATGCTGTAGGATTGAATTCAACTTCCAGTTGAAACCTTTTTATTTGCTCCCACTTGAAAAAGAATAAGATGAAGGAAATTGGAAGGAATAGAGAAAATAGAATAGAAATAGACCATTAGAAATATTTTGTTGGATGGTAGCTCCAGTTTGGTCTTAACTTGGAGGCTTATCATCATCATGAAATAAGAGAAAATCCTTTTTAAGAATAACAAGACAAAAAAGTTGTTGCCTTTTCGTTTCCTCCTCTCTCTCTCTCGCTCTTTCTATTGGCATTGCCTTGTTCATCCATAAAGGAAGAGAAAAGTGTGTGTGTGGGTTTTTATCTCTAGAAATCTGTGAAGCGCAAGCAAATTGGCTGATTAAGTTCATGTGTTTCTTTAGCTTTTAGGAGAGAGACTCTTTCAAGTCTCTCTCTTCTCAGTAAGTCGAACCATGTACAAATGTCTTTTTGCTTGGGTTGGTGGGGAGCAAGAATAAGAAAGAAAAAAGAAAACAAAAGCAAATCATCCATACCATCATGTTATGTTTGGAGGAAGAAGGAGATGAAGATGATGAAGAAGAAGCTTTTCTTTTCCCTACCCTTTTTCCCTCCTCTTCTACTAAAAAGGATGGAAGAAGAAGAGGAGCCTGAAGCACTGTTTTTATGATTATTATAAATAAAATATATTGCTATTTATATATAATTATATATAGAACATGAGATAAACCTTTTTATTTAGAAGAGAATGGGCTGGCGAGAGAGAGAAAGACATTTGGAAAATGTTCTTTTTTCTTTATGCGTACTTCTACTTCCCATTAATTTTCTCTCCACATTTTCGAAATCATTTAAAACGTATTGTTAGCTTTTGTTTTGTGTGTGCGCGCTTATGTATGGTGAGTCAACTGCACTGCACCAATGTTGTCTACTCCCCATTTCCCATTGTATTTCTTCTTGATGAGAAAGAGCAGACTTGTGAATTCGTAAGTAGTATACGTAGGTACACTGTTTATATACAATGACGACATTCTCATTGTTTAAAGTTTGCAGCGGTCGGGGGAATCCTTTCAAAGGGAAAGTTTTCGTTTGACTTACTCGAGTTGAAAAGTATGCTCGATGCATGCCACCTCTTCAAGAAGTCAGCCTGATTGTAAGATTCAAGAGCTCACGTTCTCTTTCTCTATTATCTTCTCGTAGTAAAATGTTGCGTGAGAGCTTAGAAAGAAGATAAAAAACAAAACGGTGTACGTGAAGCAAAACATATTGTAGGACTTTGCTTCCACTTATAAGTCAAGATATAAGTATTTAAATAATGTATATCATAGGTCTGATGTGCGTAGCTTCTAGGTGTACATGTAGTAATGTTTACTATCAAAAGTTTAAAATGAATTGGTAATCACTCAGTCACGCTTATATTCAATCATCAATCCATCATCTTATAATTCATCTGACAACCGACTAACTTGCTAGGCATGAATACTTTTATAGGTATAGCAGCGCGTTTGTATTTTAATTTCAACTTTCAACAACCATTCAGTTAAAGATGCTCCCCGTCGTAATATCGACAATTATGATAAGGATAAGCTGTAAATCTGTGAAAATATGGGTTATTTCATATCCTTAGCGTACGCTTAAAAGCTTGTGTACCCAGTTCCGTTTGGTCGTTTGGCACTCGAATCCCATTTCCCAACATCTTCTCTTTGGCCCCCGGACATGTTCGATAGGTTTTTTCCCTTCTCATCATGCATCCCTCCGTATGCCACATAGGAAAAGATGAGCCCTTTGACTTGACTTAGGTTGAGTGGCTCAGAATAAGAAAAAGTAAGTAAGTAATACAAACTGAGAGAAGAAGAAAAGGTTGGTGAAGTCGATAGCAAATATCATGTGTGATGTGATCTTTTTTTATGATATGAATATGGAAGTCGTGATGGGCTATGTTAGAAAACGATAAGATAGGACGTGTCTGTATGTGCTTGTGAGTGAGTGGGTCTGGTTGGACAATAAGGAACGATAGTTGGAGTTGAGAAGAGAAGGAGAAGAAAAAAATCGATTCACTTTGATTTCTTCCTGAGTGCGTGCACCTCCGATCCTCCATGAGCCTTTTTATGAACCAGGAAAGTATATAGGGAGCAGCAAAAGTCACTGTTATTTTTCGAGATGGAATGGTGGAGTGAGGCAGAGAATGTCAGACGGAATCTTTGATTTGAGTTGAAGTGGAAGCCTTAAGGAAGGAAAATTTGCACATGGCATGTATGAACGTGTCTATCTTCAAACTATAATATAACAAAGAAAAGATGGAGTGTTCATACAAATACATAATGCCTATATATATAGATATAGATACAGAAAAAAATTCTTCCCATATCCTCATCCTCCCAAAAGAAATTCTCCTTTCATGACTACCAATATATGTATGATGGAGAGAAGAAGATTACTGCATGAGTGAATGGGAATCTGGGATTTGGTTCGAAATCTTTTTCCAATAGAAACGAAGACGAAGAAAAAAGTGCAAAAAATGCATCCTTCCATATCTCTCCACCCATATTCTTCGCGTCAATTCTTGCAAAAGGAGAAAAAATGGCAAATGTTGAATAGAAAAAAATCTAACCATTTTCCTGCTTGTATGAACATATGAACAAAACTACACTTTTTTCTCTCCCAGAAATTGGAATGAATTGATAGGAAATACTCTTGTTTGATGCTCCATTGATGAGTCCTTATTTCCTTATAAACCTTTCGGGGTAGCATGTGTCTCTAACTCTAAACTATCTATACACACAGTTCTAATGGGTATATTGCATTATTCAGCGGCATT
>JAANSM010002669.1:0-14465 GCA_036850725.1 Orchesella villosa | reverse complement strand
ATTTTGTCCTACCTGCGGCAATTTATTGTGCTTGAAGTGTGCCTCATCCAAAAGCGGAAGTAGTGGGGAAGAGTGGGTTCGAAAGTGCAAGGCTTGTCCCTACGTCCAACCCATTTTGAGTAAGCATCGATATCCTTCTTATATTGGACAGGTTGGTTGTTGGTGTTGGTGATTTTCGAACATTTTGACATTTGACCCTTCATTTCATTCGTATTCTGGCTGGTGATTGAATGTTGATTGATTGAATTGTTATTTGATGTTTTATAATTACAGGAAGGAGAAGGGGAGGAGGCTGACATCGTTGAGAGTTCGAAAGCCGACGAGTACCGTCAACGAACTGAGGTTCTATGTCCCAAGTGCAGTCACATGGAAGCATTCTTCTACCAAATGCAGACACGCTCAGCTGATGAACCCATGACCACTTTTTATGAGTGTTGTAATAAGCAGTGTAAATTGACTTGGAGGGAGTAAAGGATAAGCAAGACGAACAAGCTCCAATTGTCAGTTGCTTTCGTCATTCGTTTTCAAAGTTCAAATTATAAACAGAAACTGATGGCCACCAAAACCAGAATAGTGTTGGGGCGAGTTCAACAGTGCTTCTTTAGTGCAAAAAGATCTGTATTTTCATCGTCATCTCCAGTTCTCCACGATCCACCACCTCCAATCAGTCTAGCTTCTAGTAGAAAAATGGAGAACTGTAACGGAGTAGCTGTGGAGGATCCTCCTCCTGAGCCCTTCATCATCTCCTTATCTTCCTCTGTAAATCTATCTTCAGTTGCTAAACAGGGTGCAAGCATAATCACTTCCGGAGGTCTGATCGCCACCCCCACCGACACCGTCTATGGAATCGCTGGTGACGCCCAAAACGACTCTGCAATTTCCGCCATCTACAAAATCAAAGGTCGACACTGTGACAAGCCCGTGGCCATTTGTGTCTCTGAAATCTCACAAGTTTACCAATGGGGTAAGGTCCTTGTACCTCGTTCCCTCCTGGAAGACCTCCTCCCAGGACCAGTTACCCTCGTGTTTGAGCGACAACCACTTCTCAACCCCGGTCTTAATCCTGAATACCAACTTAATTGGGATAAGAATACCGGATCACCAATTCATTAGGAAGTTGGCAGAGGCTCATGGAGGTCCTGTTGCTTTAACAAGCGCTAACTTTTCAAATTGCCCGAGCACCTTAGAGGTAGAAGAATTTAAGGAGATGTGGCCTTACCTCCAAGCTATTTTTGATGGGGGAAGGTTATCATCATGTGAAAAGAGTGAGGCTGCAGCGAGAGCAGGGTCTACTGTGATTGATTTGTCGAGTCGAGGTCATTTCAAGATTATTAGGGAAGGAACAGCGTATTCGGAATGTGTGGAGGTGCTAAGGAATAAGTATCAATTGAATGAACTGACGAGTTAAAAATATTATGAAATAGTGCTAATTTTTCATTGTTAGTTTGAATTTAATTTAAATGCTTTTATAATAAATATGAGCATTAACCAATATTCCCTCTTGGTCATTCATAGTTATTTCTGCTTGTCATTGTTTGATAACAACTTATCATATCATTAAGTGCATTTACTCATAGACATAAATCCTTTTAGAAAAAGCATCGATTTGGTTGCATCAAATAGCACAATTCACATTTCACTGGCATGCATAGCAAATAGTGAATAGCAATGCTCAAGGCTCAAGCTTAAGAACTAAACTAAACCAAATGCATTCTCAAAGCACGTCACTCTATGACAAAATGCGTTTACCCTGTATTCCCTCTCTTCGTCTTCCATTGCCCCAATACGCTTTTTCCCCTTACCGGTTAATTCAAAGAGGTGCCAAAATCTATTATCTTATACAGCACTCAACGGAGCTCATTGCTAAGCTTAAGGCTGATGCTCAGCCTCAGCCAGTATGTTTACATAATACCAATACAACTTACTATTGGGTATCTGGCTGTAAATTCTGTTTTAAATTTAAAATCAAATTTATACCCAATTAAATTAAATTTAAAGTACTTAGGTTAGTAAAAATAAGCAGTATTTTCAAAGAGGCGAGTACAAAATTATAAAAAATTATGGTTGTTTTGCTTTTTGTGTGTCAAATTTGTTTTTGTTAGTCGGAGTAAATTCAAGGGCACATACCAATTTGACTTGAAATATTGTTTACATTGTGGAACTGTCAAATTTTTTGATTTTTAAGGGGTTTAAAGGTTTTTAATTTGTGACATTTTGTGATAACTGTTTTTTTTAAATTTGAACAGAATTCATAAGACGAATTGAAAGAAGGGGAAAGGAGGAAACCTTGTCCATAATGGGCACGGACTCGGAGTAATGATGACTCTAGCCAATTACCTTGGTAACTACAGAGTTATCACTTTTGTGTGCGAATTATTTTGTGACACAGTCAACAGTTTATAAATTGTTTCTCCTCTCAATTTTTTGGAGGTGAGTTTTGTTTATAATTATTGATTGAGCTATATTTGAAAGTAAAATGAAATTATGAGTTCACATTCAACATTAGTTTTTATCAAATGTCAGAGTTGAAAAAAAATTTTCACAATATTTGGAATTTGGAAAGTGTTGACATACCTATCACGGTGATAGTATCACCTATGCTTTCCCATGTTTCTTTTGGTCACTAAGATTTGGGACGGCAATACATTTCCATCATCTATAGCAATACATACAAGCAAATTCATACTAGCAGCTAGTGACTAGCAGTAGCTATGGTTATCTTCCCATTTGATTTGGATAAAGTTAACCGTTGCCATTAGTACCCAACGGAAAGCGTAATGTTGAATGTCACTGCTTGTGTTTACTTGCTGTACACTTGTTACAGTTACCTTGGTTTTTATAATTATGTAATCATTATTGATTGTTATTATTCGTTTTTAATGTCATAGGAACAAAACTGAATGACTAAACAGTACAATATGGTGCCTAAAAACCCCAACTCGGCTTCATCTTCGAAAGCCCCGACAGGGGATGATCTCTACCAGAAGATGCACGACTTCGTCATAAGTCGGACCCCAGACCAGTCCGCTTCTCATCGGTACTTGCTTGCGGTCACGCGTAACTCCCTCTCCGCCATCTCCCTGGAGATTGGGTGGAACGCGGCCACCACTAGTACTCTGGATACCCTCTCCGACCTCATGATTCGCTACCTCATGCAGCTTGCGAAGCAAACTAAAAAGTACACAGAGCATTATGGTCGCACTCTCGTCAACGAGGATGACTTAGCCCTTGGCTTTAGAGATATGAACGTTTCTGCTTCCGAGTTGGAAGAGTATCTCCAAAACTTTGAGCCAATTTCTAGTGCCAAACAAAGTTCCTTTTTTCCTGTGACGAGGAGAACGGACCTCAACTTTTTGAGACCGGGCTCACAAGAAGTGCTGACGAGACCCGTGCACGTGCATGAATACATGCCGCCCATGGTCCTCGAAACGGAGGAGAAGGGAAGGGAATCAGATGAGGAAAATAAGAGTCCAAGAGAAGCAGAAGTAATAACTATAAAACAGGAAATGGAAGAGGGTGCGATTTTTAATGGGGATGGAAACCCACTCAATGGAATGGTTGTGTTGGAAGAGCCAATGGTGCCTGACGTTGGCGCAGAACTCGTTGTGGAGGAACGAGTTGAAGAAATTGTGGAGGTGAAAACAGAACCGAGTCCACCGCCTGTGAGTAAAGTGGTGGAGGAGGAGAGTAGTGATGATGATATTGAGCCAGCGTCAGCAAAAGCTGCTGCTGTTTTTGCAACTTTTAAATCCACAAAAAAGTATGCCAAAATGGTGAAAATTATGATTTTTTTTTATAATAGTCAAGATAATATTCATAAGTTATTTCTCTCTCTAGACTGGAAAATCCTAGTGAAAACCCTGCACTGAAAAGAGTTCGTGAAAGTTCTTCAAGAGGAAGGACATCCTCTTCGGGAGGTTACGTCCGTCATGATGACCACCTCCGGCTTTTTATCAGAATCCCGTGAGGGTAAAACAGCGGAAAGTCGACCTCCTGCCTTCAGAGACTTTTTCGATACAAGTCCCCCACCTCCCACAGAAAGGAAAAAGAGAATTCCCACAATGAAAAAGATTTTGGAAGGGGTCAAAAAGTTGGATGTCACGTCACTCGGATGAAGAACCGGAGAATGAAGGTCCAGGTCTTTTTGATGTGATGGACAAAATTACAACGGGTCCTAATGCCTCTGGACCTGTTCCTATTCCTCATCATGATAATGATGATGATGTGGATCCTTTAATCCTTGGTGCTAACTTGGGAGAAGAAAATGGCGAGATTTTGGTTAAACTTCCACCCAAAAAACTCTCCAAACAAGAGAGAAAGCTCCTTTCCGGGAAGGAAAGAAAAGAGCTCCGGGCTTTGGAAAGGAAGAAAAAGAAAATGAAGGAATTACTCAAATCAAAAAGCTCAAAGAGTTTAGAACTAGCAAAGGAGATTGCGGGTGGCAGCTCACAAAAAGACAAGAAAAATAAACTCACAATTTTCACAAAGAANAAAAGAAAATGAAGGAGTTACTCAAATCAAAAAGCTCAAAGAGTTTAGAACTAGCAAAGGAGATTGCGGGTGGCAGCTCACAAAAAGACAAGAAAAATAAACTCACAATTTTCACAAAGAAACTGAAAGTTGGAGGTTCCGCAACATCCACCCTCACTCAAAAGCAGTTAGATAAGATTAGGAAAAAGGAGCAAAAGAAGTTGAAAGTTAAAGTGAAAGGAAATAAGGAGCTCAAAATAGCTCTCACCCCGCTTGAAGCTATGGAGCCTCCATTACCTGAGAAGCCTGCTCCTCGCACCTCCACCGAAATGATTGATAGCGATGAAGACTTTTCAAATGTGGATTCTACTTTGGCATCATCATCATCAAAGGAGGGATTGGTTGTGCCACCTGTTCACCTCGTTACAAGTGGTGCTGGTGCTCCACCAGGGATAATTCTTAAGAAAAAGCTGAAACTGAAAAAGGAAGCTTTCAAGTTGAAACCCGCTGTTTTCGATCAGAAGTCTCCGAAACGGAATCCAATGATGAAGGGAAAACAAGGTTTAACCATCTCGCCCACAATGCTCCCTCCCATTCCAAACTTAACTAAGGTGAAAATTGGGTCCAAGATGCAAGGGCAAAAGAGAGGGCTTGGAGCCCTCCTCCCTCTCCATGGGGATGAAGGGATGCCCCTTAAAAAGAAGAGGGGAAGACCAAAGAAGAACTGGGGTGGGGAAGGGGGTAGCGGTGCAGCTCCACCTCCTCATCAACATCAACACCATCCACCAAACTTACATGGTGGAGCAGCAGGAGGAGGTGGTGGTGGTTCTGTGCCTCTCCCTGCAGCTCAGCTTGCTTCCATAGGTAAATCGCTGATGATCAAGGAGCCTTCCCTCAAATTAGACCACCAACAGCCACCTCTCAAGCTTATGAAGCTGAGAAAAGAGCATATGGAACCTGTACAGGATTTCCACCACCCGAAATTTACAAAGCCACCCACCATCTCCCCCAAACCTCCACCTATGGTCTCAGCGGATCTCTTGAAGAGATTACCAGCAGCACCCGGGCTCATTCCAGAAGCAGGTGGGCTTATTCCGCCACCACCATCAATGCGATTGCCAAAAGAGCTTCCTCCCTCGATCTCAATCACACCTGCGGCCATCTCCCCGCAGAAAGAAGCTATGCAGCAGGCTGCAGCCTCTTCCTCTCGAGGCTTTTCCGGTGGCCTTCCTCCAAATGTCTGTTCCTCCGTGACAATCACGAGGATTGACATGTCTCACCAACAAAAGTTGCCTTCTCCTTATGACGACTCGATAACACCTGGAATTGGTCCTCCGCCAATGCTTGAATCACCCAAATCTCGAGGTGGTAGAATGAAAGGTGGCCCTCCGCCACCCCCACTTCAAATTCCTATCCAAACAGAGATGGAGTCGGGTATAACAATAACCCCAATCATGATGGGCAATAAGGAAGGTGGTGGAGGAGGAGGTGGAAGGTATGGAGACATACCACCTCCACCACCTCTCAAAGAACGTCCACAAAAGGCTGAAAAGGCTTCCATGCTAGCGAAACTTGATGAGGAGCTTAGTTCATCGAAAGAAAAGAAGAAAAAAGAAAAAGACAAGGATAAGCCTAAGGACAAATCCGAAAAGAAAAAGAAGAAGAAAGACAAGGATAAGCCGAAAGACAAGTCGGAAAAGAAGAAAAAGAAAAAGGACAAGTCCGAAGGAAGTGCTGGAGAACAAACAACTTCTTCCTCGACATCCGCCTCAACATCAGCGCCACAAGTACCAAAAATAACATTGAAATTAGGTGGGCACAGTAGCACCCCAACACCAGTAGATTCTCCTAACCCACCACAAGTATTTATTGACCATTCTGAAAGAGAAATTCATCCAACCCCGCCACCACCTCCTTTGCAACCAACACCCAAGACGAAAATTATATTCAAACCGATTTTTAGAAGAAAGACAAGGATAAGCCGAAAGACAAGTCGGAAAAGAAGAAAAAGAAAAAGGACAAGTCCGAAGGAAGTGCTGGAGAACAAACAACTTCTTCCTCCACATCCGCCTCAACATCTGCGCCACAAGTACCAAAAATAACATTGAAATTGGGTGGGCACAGCAGCACCCCAACACCAGTAGATTCTCCTAACCCACCGCAAGTATTTATTGACCATTCTGAAAGAGAAATTCATCCAACCCCGCCACCACCTCCTTTGCAACCAACACCCAAGACGAAAATTATATTCAAACCGATTTTGGAGGAGAAGAAGGTACCTCCTCAAGCCGTGCAACCCCCTGTGAGAGAAGCCTCCCCTGATTTCAACGTGGCGAGGTTCTCCCCATTAGTTACGAGACCTCAGAAACCCGCCCGAGCTGCGAAAGCTCATGCAGCTGCTGCCGTCGCGGCTTGTGCGATGGGCTCAGTTAATCATCAGGAAATTATTAGTTTTCCTTCCGTCTCCAGAGACAGTCAAGGGGAGAGGGGAGGTAGAGGAGGGGGTGGGAAGAGGGGGAGACCACCGAAAGGTGGTGCAGCTGGAGGAGTCGGAGGTGCTCCACCAACAACCCCAACACCTGCTGCAGCTCCTGCCTCAGCATCCTCATCCAAAGGGAGCAAGTCTAGTCTTACTGTTTTGGAGACGGAAACGGTGGGCTGCATTATTGATGAGCAGGTAAAGGATCATGATGGAAATGGGGATCAAAATAAAATTTATTGCTTAATAGCATGGCTTCTTTTTAAATTATTATTTATGGAATATCTTTTTTGGTTTCATTTTCCTCAGTTGTTAATTTTTTATAGAAAAATATATTTTTCGCTTCATATAACATCGCATCGTCACAAAAGTAGTGCATTTTTAATTTTTCTTTTTATTTCACAATTTTTATTTTTATTTTTGCAAATTCATCAACAACTAATATAATTTTTATGTAGAACTGTAAAAGTTTTTAGTTGTAGAAGTAAAATTTTATTTAAAAATTATGAAAAGAACAAAATTCACTCATACCAATGTAAACTTTTTATATGTGCCTCCTATGTATAAAGAATGAGGAAAGGACAACGAGGTCAAAATCAAGAACCCTAATGTTGGCAGTAAAACAGAAAGCATCAAGGCTGAAAAAAGCAGTCAGGAAAGCATCGAACCGACGTAAACGTCGTAAAAGAAAATGAGAGAAAGAGAAAAAAAGTTTATATAAAAACTTGTACTATTTTACATAAGTGATTTCTGATCTGAGGTAAAAAACAAACTGACTAGCCGTGTAGAATAATAGCTCATCATCCTTCCTGATGAGAAAAACTTTTTCTGATTTCTGAAATCTCTGTCAAATCTAATTAAAATTGTTGAGCAACGGAAGTTGCTTGTAGTAGCCATTTCATCATCTGAATTCTGACTCATCCTATATTTTTCTCCTTGATATTTCATAACTTTGAACTTTAGAAAATGGAGCCGAATCTGTTTGTAATAAACCGCATGTTTGTGTGGCATGAAGCATGTCAACTCCAAAATATCTCCTCCAATTTTTGCTCACTCTTAAATTGTTCTCCTGAAATTTTATTATGAAATTTTGTAATTTATTGGAATTAATGGGAATCTTCTTGATTTTTATTTCATTTTTAGGGCAATAAAATCTGGATTTGTCCCTCTTGTGGGCGACAGGACGATGGGAGCCCGATGATTGGGTGTGACAAGTGTGATGACTGGTATCATTTCCCTTGCGTCAATATTACGGAGGAACCTGCTGGAGATTGGTATTGTAATCGCTGTCTCAAAGCTCGTAGTAGCAGTGGGGCCAAACAGAAGAAAAGAAAATGAGAAAAAAATGAAGATGCAACCGTAGCAATACTTAAGCCTGGGGCTCCTTTATATAAAAATAATAATTAATAATTTTATCATGAATTCTAAAAACATAAATAATGTAAAAATTACTACAAAAAAAGTTGTCCATCGCGTTTCCGACAAAACGTACAAGTAGATAGGCAAAAGTAGGTGATTGTATCTTGTATATTATGAGTTTTTTGCTCGAAATTATTCAGAACTATTATGAGGCTTAGGTTGCAGACTAGTGACGCTGTAAAAAAATCAAAACGAAATACTAAAAGTGTCTTTGCTTTGAAAATTTGAAACCTTTTTTGGTTTTGAGAGAAGCTATCAAAGCTATAATTTTATTAATGTTGGATTTTATGTCTCTATTTTGAGAGAAGCTATCAAAGCTATAATTTTATTAATGTTGGATTTTATGTGTTTATGGTTAATTTTGTTGGTATTTAAATGTTTATCAAGGAACTAAAATTTATTAATTTCAGTTATTGTAGTCAGTTTGGGGGGATAAAAAATATTTATTTGAATCAAGGAATTTGGAAAAAGGTGGAGAAAACATTGAAAAGAATTTAAATGTTGAATAAAAATGACGAATTTATCAAACATGATAAGTCAGTTAAATATCAGTTTTTAAGTGGAGTTAAGTGAAGAACCATTCACATTTCTTACATATGGTGTATTTGCAACTGTAGATTTTTTTATGACATGACGTTTCCCTCATTGGTTTTAAGTGCAGTCATTAAATTTAATTGCGCCTGGCGGTGATCGTGATGATGATAATTATAATCTGTTATAGGACGGATTGATTCCATTAATATGCTCATTAAGTTTACGTCATCATAGCTCTAAACGGTCTGATTACGATTTGATCTGTAAGATTTTAACATGTAATTATGCATGGCAAAAAATCTGCCCAACTTTTTTATATAGGGGAATATATAGTTATCCATACTTAAGCACCTAAACTTAATGTATAAGCTAGCCCTCTTCCAAAAATTAATATGAATCAGCCCAGCCACCACTCACTTCCCTCCCGTTGTTTACTAACATTCTTTAAAAAAGTTGGTAGTACAAAGATAGGGAGGAGTTTAGGGGATCCCTTAAAGCTTTCTAATAGTAGGGTGCATTCATTTCCATCATGGCTTATCCTTGTGGTTATCGTGAGTGCGATTAGTGGGGGAATTCCTGAGGGTACTGCAGCCGACTCGGATGGTAGTGGAGGAGCTGTGTGCTCTAAATCCAGACCAGAAGCGCTTTGGAGAGATTCGCAAAAGCCTTGTGAGAGCAGTTTCGCTTATTGCATCAAAGGGAAGAAAGCTCCCCTCCCAGGAACTTGTCCGAAGACCCTCGTTTTCAACCCACTGAATGAAAAATGTGTAAAAGATAGTAGGAAATGTCAGAAAGATTTGACAGGTATACATAAATTTTTCAATTTATTGCTGGGATGGGAATTTTCCCGAGGATTATTCAGAAATAATAACTTTCTGGGTAATTTATTTTTTAGCTTCTAGTACTACCAAGAAAAAGGGACCCCAAAAGGAAAGTGAGGACGAATGTCCGAAGAAAGAATGCGGTCTTTATCCCGGAGATGAATGTCCATCGTACTATCTCTGCACTGGAGGGATCAAAGTGTGGAAGAATTGTACTGGAAACAATATTTTTGATGTCAACTCAAATGAATGCAAGGATCCGCAGCAAGGAGTTTGTTGGAAGAAGATAAGCAAAATGACAGGAACTGGGGAGAAAGTCATGTTGACTGAGAAAAGCTTATATTGTCCTTTCCATAATCGTAACCGCGAGTGATAAAGCCATCCCCGCTGAAACGAAATCTAAGGGAGAATCTACTGGAGTTATTTTAGCATCTCCACAAATTACAAATTATGGTGATTGGCAAGGTTTTGTTTATTGTAAGCCTGGAAGTTATTTTGCTGGGCTCCAGATTTGGAGACGATCTACAGATGCGGATGGAGGGAAACATGATCACGCTGGGATTACTTCTATTGGATTTGCTTGTGAATTCCCGTTGAGACCTGGAGAATCAGAGGTGCTTGGGCAGTATGCTCCGGGAAGTCCAGATAAGAAATGGTTTAACTTTTTGAGGTGTGAATTAGGCACCACTATTGGCTTCCAGCTGAGTCAGCAACCGGAGCAGGGACCCACTAAGGATGATTTAGCGACGGATAACGTTAGGGTGTAGGTTCAAAATAAAATATTTTTGAAAAGAATTTTACATGCACAACTTTCGAGATTATTTTTTTGTTTCTTTCTTCTTTAGATTTTGTAGCTGTGGAAAAAATCTTGTTTTAACAAAACGCTATCATGAACCTCGTCCAGAATACATAAAGGTTGGAGGTCATCGAGGAAATTGGACCGATGAACTGTGAGCAGTTGATTTTGTACTTAATTTTATATTTAAAATAAGAATAAAACAAAAATTTAAACTATTTTGAATTTATTTAAAGGATTTGTGGGAGAAAGCAAGCCCTTTGTGGCTTCCAAACGCAAATGCAACCTTGGAAAAAGAAGCAACGTATTTAACACATTTTTTTCCTCGTCACATTTTCCACTCCCGACTCAAACCTAAATTATAATATTTTCTCTCTCCACCCATTTCAGAAATCGACTATGACAAAGGTGACATGACGGGATTAAACCAAATGAAAGTGAAATGCTGTGACGTTCCCGCTCCTGGAGACTGCATCCCCGAAGAAACCCGTCACTTTCTCGAGACCTGCGATAATCTCGAGTCTGAATACCATCGGGACTGCTCCTTCGAAGCCATTGTTGGCATAGACTACAACCAAACAAAGGAGGTCATGCAATCCGTCTCATTCTACGAATCAATAGGTCACACCGTTGAAGACTCTCTGGAAATTGTCCACCAAAGCTTCAAGTCTAATCCCGTAACCTGTGCAACATTCCCCAAAAGCACTGAGTGCGCCTTCCAATGGGGAAGTAATATGAATGACGATTTAGTCTCCAAGTTTTTCCGCAGAGGAGAAATCGAAACGGGGGAAACGGCAGTGAAAGCTGGGATCAAAGCGCATATTTATCAAGTTGTAGCGAGCTGTGGTATTTTCACTGTTTATACAAATCAAATCATTAAAGTTAGGGTGAATGCGGAGGGGCAGTTGCTGAAGAAGGAGATATTTGAGTCTTTTTAAAAATTTAGAATTTTAATTTACATTTAAAAAAAATTGTTTAAAAAATAATTTTATGTGTTACCAAAAAATAAAATGTCGTTTACGTCAGTAAAACTAATTATAGCCAATTAAAACTTGAATTATATAAAATTCTCAGATAATTATCCCATCTAATTTTTATGACAATCATAATCATTAACAGATCATTGAGATCGAGAGTGACGGCGAGAGATATCATCACGTAACACACAAATTTGTTGATGACGCGTAGGTATAATTGATAATTTAATGTAGAAGGTGAGCGGAGCCATTTTTTCTCTCTTAAGAACGTCACCCAAATCCTACCAGCATAGATTTTAGCTCTACTACCTAATTCAATTATGGCGAGAGGAAGAAAGCTGGTCCTGATATCCAGCTGGAGTCCAGCCCACAAAAAGAACATTTTAACCTTATCAATTTCCTTAGTTATTTTAGTCTTCAATTCAATTAATTGTAAATGGCAACGCGTTGAAAACAGAATTAGATGAGGAGTGCAGACAACTCCGATTGACTCAGGGTGGGAGTCAACTCACGAAAATTAAGGTGCCTGGCTCCTGCTCTTATTTTGCTTACTGTGTGGGCTCCAAGGCGGAACTAGGGAATTGTCCGAAAGGTCTCCTTTTCAATGCAGATACACAAGATTGCGATCTCCCAGAAAAGGTGGAGTGTGGTGAGTAGCCAAAATTATTGCAAATTTGGAAAATAAATTCAAGGAAAAAGTAGAATTTAAAAAAAACTGAGCTGTTCTTCGGTTTTTAGAGAAAGTAGAAAATGCAGATGAAGCGTGTCCTCCTGACCACTGTGGAATCTTTGAAAATTCTGATACCTGCACTAAATTCGCCATCTGCTCGGAAGGACGTACTATCTGGAATTCTGAGTGTGGAGAAGGTACCCGTTTTGAAGACGCTGTTCTCGCCTGTCTCCCTGCCGACCAGGTGCCATGTCCCCCTCGTGCTTCTTTCCCAGAGGGTCGGATAATTAACTCAGAAATTGAAGCAGAACTCAAGAAAACTAAGAGCGGGGAGTATGACCAACTCTGTAGCAAATTCTGGAAGGGAGGGATCAACAAGGTGATTCATCCCAAGGACTGCTCCAAATTTTTTTACTGTTTTGATGGCAGAGCGAAACTGGCTGCTTGTCCTTTGGGGTTGTTATACAACGCTTCAACGGGTCATTGCGATTATGTTGATAATGTGACACCTTGTAGTAAGCAAAATTAAACATCGAGATTCAAAAAATAATTAAAAATTAATATAAAAATATTTATAATTTCTGAGCTAATTGTTTCTTTGTTCTTTAAGTGCCCTTTAGCATCGGCGTTTGGGCTTTAGCTGGTCCAAAGGAATGTATCTCAAGACCCTGCGGGATCTATCCTTCCGCAGACTGCGATTCCTACACCGTTTGCAAGGGGGGGCAGGGGCAAATTAAGAAATGTAAGGAAGGCTACAAATTCGACACTGACTCCGGCATCTGTCAACTTTCCGAAACGGCCGTGTGCTGGGATCAACCTTCTCCCACTCAAAACGTAGGCTTTGACAGAAACGTAGGAACTTCAAATCATTCCATTTCCCGAGACGTCTGTCCCTTTCACAACAAGCCAGCTTCCAAACCCTCCGAAACGGAAACGAATAGCGTTGTCCTCTTCTCAAAATCTGATGTCGACTTTGGGACTTGGTCCGAGTGGAAAAATTGTCCGGAAGGGAAGTACGTCAACGGTCTTCAAAACTTTAGGCGAATGGTGATGAGTGAAGACGCAGACATTGTTGATCACGCTGGTTTGACGACAATCGCTTTTGTTTGTAACACCCCCGAAGAATTCCCTGGGGATATCCGAGAAATTATAGACGAAGTCCCACCTGGCTTGAAAAGAAGACCTTTGGAAAAAATGAACTTTTTCAAATGCGAATTTGGCCCTGCAGTTGGATTCCAACTGAATCAAGTTCCAAGTCAAGGGGACGGAGATGATTTAGCTACTGATTGGATCAAGCTTATTTGTGGTTGTGGACAGGACGCTATAAAACCTTATGATAAGGCGGAATTTAAAGAGGTTTCGGGGACCAGAGGAGTCTGGTCTGAGCCAAAGATTTGTGGGGCAAGGCAATCCATCTGCGGACTATCTGCTCAGCTTCATCCCTGGGTAGAAAATAGAAACCTGGAGGAATACGATAATACAGGGGTAAACGGGGTGAAATTGAGGTGCTGCGATGTACCTTCTCCTGCCACCAAATATTCTCCCTCAGAATCCTTGCTTTCAATCGCCACCTTCGAAAATTTTGGGAATGAGCCTTCTCTCTCCTTCCAAGTCGAGCTGAACGTTGGTCTCCTTTATAATCGGACGGGGAAGTGGAAAAAAGCCATGAATTTTTATGAGACCATTGGTTACAACCTCAATAGTTTGAGCCACCCTTTTCATAAGGTTTTCTCGGAGAAAGTTAGCTGCCTCTCAGATTCCAGTTGTAATTTTGACTGGTCAGCGCATGAAGATGAGAGAAATGATGAGGCTGGGATGTGGGGAATGGCTGCCATTTCAAATGTCACAGTAAATGTCAAAAAGGGAACAAAAGTGGAGGTTAAACAGGTGGTTGGAGTTGCAGGTCCTTATGTGATCGGTACTTTCGCCGTGAAGGAAATTATAACCGTTGTTGAAGAAGGGGAAGATGGGGTTGAGGAGTTGAAGGAAACTGAAGGTCGTACAATTGACCTGACAGCAGTGACTCAGGTTGAACCTGGAAATATTGGAGGGATCCTCAATCCAGGTCCAATTATTTCCACCACGTTTGACGCAGCCACCTGCCCTTTCATGCCGCGGGAGGAGGAAACAGTTCACTTTTCAGATGAGGTGGATGGCTTCATTATTGCGAGTAGGCCAAGGAAAGATATAGTCAGTGACGGGACCTGGATGGAGGAGGATGAGTGCGGGCCTGGAAAATATGTCGTGGGGATCACTGGGCACAGAGATGTTGTATTAGGAAGTGGAAAGAAACAAGTTG
>JAANSM010002667.1:0-14466 GCA_036850725.1 Orchesella villosa | reverse complement strand
CACTTTAAGTCTCACACTGGTCGTACAAATCATGATTTAAGGTTGCAAATGCTTCTGCTAGTTCATCTAATAATCAGCACGTTTTCAGTAGAAAATTTTCAATATGTATGGACGTGTACCTTTCAAGCACGTGCTAGTCGGTGTTGCTTCTGCAAGTAGAAGGACTTTTTCTGCATTTCCCACCCCTATTTTTAGCCAGGTACCATTCAGCCCACGAGATCCTCATGTTGGATATAGTGGCAAATCGTGAACCATGTATTTTTAATATAAAAATTGCAGATGTTTTGATTATGAACAAAATAGAATGAGACTTTCTGCTGCATAACTTTGTTCTAGTAAGGTAACTAATAATTTTCCGATAACAAAAACACATTAATTGGGTAAGATTCATTGGAGTTTTAAAATAATGTAAATTGAAAAACTTGTAGTACACGATTACGACAGTAACGACATTATTTTGATAGTGAAGAAATAAAATACCGGAATGATTTTTTAGAAACAAAATTAAGTAACAATTTTTTATTATTGTTGATTGCAGAGTTTCAATTGCTATTTCGTCAAAAGGGCGAATAGTTTGAGCTAATTTGAGATAAAATGGCTAAAACACCAGTGGACGTAAGCGGGACCATGCTTGAACCACCCGAAGGATTGGACCCTGACTGTTTACTATTTCTTGGAGACCCTGACCGAAAAACGTACGGACCTTTGACCCGGGGTTGGATGCCCGTCACTGCTGCGATTGCTCTCGGAGTTGGTAGCGTACTTTCGAACGTGGCTTCTCGAATGCCTATTGGGGCAGGTTCGTAAGCAATATAAAATTAACCGTTTTCATAATATTTCTTGTCCTAACAGTATACTAAATGGCATGTGTACGTTTTGGAAATATTTAACATCGTAAATTATTCCTTCATTTCAGGTGTACACAAGCACGTACTAAATACACTCTTAGGCTTAGCGATCGGTGAAGGAGCCTGGAGATATCGCGAAAAGTTTGCAGCAGAAAGGGATATTCAATATTATCACTATATGATCATGCACCCAGAAGATTTTCAGGCCCCAGGTACCCTAACCCTAATATATTATAAACAAATGCAACTATTTCATCAACAAACATAGCAGCTATGAACTTACACTTGAATTTTTATTCACAGAGAGAAAGAAATTTTCCGAAGTTTTGCAGCCTTGGTTTCCCGTCCGCTAAATTAGTCAGTTAATAACTACCTGTAATCCGCTTACTTGACATGCTAATTGATTATAAATTCTGTAACTCAAAATATTTTTTTTGAAACGACACGGAATCTAGTTGTGCATTGAAGTAGTTATTTATTTCATTTCTAGCTCACACGCTAAACTGCTGCCCATAAACCAACTGGTGATGATGACCGTTGTTGATAGTAAAATAAATCAGTGTGTGCATCAAGTATATAGTTCTCTGTACATGTTTCGAAATCAATCGTGTACGCCAATGCCATTGTTAGTGTGAATAAATAAATGTAAAATTTAGTACTCGAACAAAGTTGAATAAGTGATTTTTATGATTATTTTCATGAGCAATTTGAAACCATCATAAATTTTTAAAAGAACTGGCCCCTAAAAGAGGATTTATTTTATTATTTTCGTTGTAATTTACCAGTACAAGAAATTAAAATGAGTTACAATATATTTATGAGTGTACCGTATGCGTATCAATCTATTTCGAAATGAGTATACTACTTTCAAAAACAGTTTCCCCTAGTATAAAGCTAAAATAATAAAAAAAACTCATCTTAAATTAAATGTATAAAAATATGTTCAATCAGATTTGTTTGATATACTTAAAACACTTCTCCTTCATCAACTAAATTTTCCTCCCTTAAATTATCATTGCAGGTTGTATAAAATGAATAATGAGCAAGTCTTTGTCCCCTTTTAACTTGTTATGTTGAAATTAAAATTCAAGTCTTGTTTGAAAATTTCCTTGTTTAAAAAAAACGAATACTTTGTAAGTTTAAATAGAGTAGTTGGTAGGTAAACTACTAACATATCTTCTCTCTTCACCTGTTGACAACGAGATTTTTATGAACTATGTTTTTTTTATAGAAATTGTCAACGTTTTTCTATTTTTTGCGGTTTTG
Organism: Orchesella villosa; assembly: GCA_036850725.1. Lineage (NCBI taxonomy): Eukaryota > Metazoa > Arthropoda > Collembola > Entomobryomorpha > Orchesellidae > Orchesella > Orchesella villosa. The sequence continues at coordinate 12,352 of JAANSM010002667.1, read as the reverse complement.
TTTAGTGTAAATTTCAGTTTCTTCTACGTTGTCCCCATCGAAATCTCCTGTCCATGGAAATTGTCTGGGACAGTCGAAACAAGTTGTCATGTATCTGAAAATGAATGGAATCGGAAGATTAAGCTCTAAGTTCATATTGAAAAAGTAGTGTAGGGGTCATTTAATTTTTTTCAAAGTACCTGGTAGAGGATGGTTGATTTGGTTGTCTGAAAACCAATGGGCACTTGTTGGGTAAGTTGCAGGGTGGTGTAGGAACAGTCCTCTTCTTACAATCCCAGCCCTCGAAGGTGGCAAGAGCTTCAACGGGCTTGGGTTCTGTTATCCAGAGCAAAGCTTGTGTAGCTGTGACGAAATATACGTCCTTCCTGCAAAGCGAAAAAAAATTGTTTAGAACAAACATGTAAATTTTTATGATTTTTATTTCGAAACCTAAAATTGTTCAAGTGTATTAGCTTACTGTTGTCTGGCCCAGTCAACAAATTTGAGTAATCCCTTCTCCAATTCAGACTGTTGGAACCAAGTAGTGTGGAAGGGCATCATGTAGGGGGCACGATTTTGATCATAATAACGCTTGAAATCTTCAATCAGCCATTCAAGAACCTGGTCAGGGTCATGGTTAAAGAGCACACATTGATCCATGTAGGGACAATGTCCTCCTTCAAAAGACTCGACAAAATGAGCATTAAGGGGCAACTCCCAAACACCTGGGAAGCTTCTAGTTGGGCAAGTTCCGGCTTTGCAGTCGTGGGGAATGCTGTAGTCTAAGGTGTATGGCCAAACTGGAATCTTGATTGGAGGAACACCGATGGAACTGTCCCAAACGAAACCAAAATCTTGGAGCACCTAAGATAAAAAAAAATTGGCCAGTTAGTTTGCACGTCAATTAGAAAATAAAGCAGTGAATTTAGAAATTTTACCTCATATTGAGCATTCTTGCCAGGTTTCAAGTAAGGAGCACGCATTCCAATAATGTCTTCTCCTGTAATGTTGGCAAACTTGCCAAGAATTTCCTTCATACCAATCATTTCCTGCGCCCACTTTTCATAGCTTTCAGCTTCTAACCCTTTGGCCGTTCTGTAATTACAGATATAAGTAAAAATGAAAATGTGTTAAGTATTTCACAAACTACCTAATGAATGGTGATGATGCTGTTTAATAATAGATTGCATTGAGAGTGCAAAAAATTACTTACGAAATTGTCTCGACAGCAATTTCATGTCCCTCATGATGAAGTCTTTGAATCATTTGATAATCTGCGTACTCATGAGTGGTAAAGAAAGTACCACGAATGGGACAACCATTGGGATTAGTTCGGTTGGCGAGAAAGAGTCGGTCGTAATTGTCGATATTGTTGATATTCACAGCCCCATCGAAAGTCATAATGATCATTTGAGGAGTCTACAAAATGCAATATAATAAAACATGTACTTATTACACACACGGAACTTTCTCATTTTTCAAATTCATCCCTCAAGTTCCATACCTAAATATTTTACTTCAATCATCATAATAATAGTAATAATTTATCACAACAATGTAAATGCATGCATTCAAAATAGAGTGAGCGAGCGCAACCATGAAGCATTGGTGCACTTTGCGAAAACAAAAAAAGTGTTTGTCATTCATTCAACCTATACATTCTACTTAAGCTTTTCAAATGCAAAAGATAACAAGATGAACTTTAGTTTGAAGTGAAGGGTACGCCAAAACAGTTACAAATAGACATGACTTTAATATTTGCTAAGAATCCATTTCATGACTCTCAATGGCACGGTTTCATAGAATAAGCAGTTTCTTGCAAATTAGCAATGAGCGGATTACGATTTCACTCCTCGAAAAGTCATGCGTATATATGAATCTATACAAAAATATAAAAAGCTAAACTTTTTGCATGACCAAGAATTTTTTTTAGCAAATAATCATTCAAGATAGTCTTTTTGTACGAAACTTTGCCAAAATCATAATTAGGTACTTGACAAACACAACAGTTTTCATGCAGCATTTAGAAACGTGATCAAGAAAAAGCGTAACGTAATGAGTTGAACAAAGCGTGTAGCACACTGATTCATCAACTCATTCATTTCTGGTCAACTAAGCGCTAATCGGTAACAGCCCACTATTCGATTAATAGGTCACTCCTAATCATCCAAGTATTTATAAGCGGCATTGCAAAAAAAATATATTTCTAACCTTCTGAGGATCAAGTCGTCCTGGGTATGATAGTACCATCCTTTGAGCAGTAGCAATGAGGTAAAGCACAGTTGTTGGACTCGCATTTCACGGCCAAATCTACTGGTGGGTCGGTTACTGGTCCTGGCGCTATAATCATCATGAAAAAAATCAACTGTTTAGTTTTGCAGCTGAGTCAGTAGTTCAATACGTAGTAGTGCATCCAAATAGAATGGAAATTAGTATGAAAACCCATACTTCAATCAAATTCTACTCTTTTAATCAATGCGTGTTAAAATTGTTTGATTCAATTTATAATCAAGCCGTCTACCTCACCATGTAATTACCAATTTTCATTAATTGGCTATAAAGCAAGGGGGTCTGTTAAACAACACTTACTTGTAGCAATGGGACCACAACGAGCGTCAGCTTTGAAGGTACAGAATTTGTTGATATCATCAAAGTACAGACCGGCAGGACATCTACTCTCGTACGGATGTCCGTCAACGCACTGAAATATTACAAAGATTAGCAATTACCGCTCTCATTTATTCACCTTGAACTAGAACAGGTACTTAATTACAAGTTACGAGTATCACTCAAAAATGATTGGTTCTAATACGTGCCATGCAAAAAATATTTCAAGTTTCAATGGCTGGAATATAAAAATCTATTGGAATAACAGGAAACCCATGACATGCAATTTCCTTTCAATAGGTACATATATGCATATCAAATATCTATGCTCTTCCCTTTGTTGTTTGTACCTATTTTATGTACGATATTTTTGTGAAATTCAAGAGTTTGCATTGCTTTGATTTAAACAGAATAAACTGCATTGGTCATGCATTTTTTGCATACTATTTATTTACTGCAACGTAATGTAAGTGAAACGTCGTCGTCGTATGCAAGCACGACTTGTATTTTTGCAGATTCTGTGTACGACATCACATTGTAAACTGTATATCAAGTGATTTTAAAAAGCAAACCGGTATTTTGTACGAAGTAGCTACAACTAAACGGTAACTTTGCAAATGAAAAAAAAACATGATTAGCTTTTACCTGATAGAATTTTCTGCATGTTGCTGGATCCGCAAAGTTTCCTGAAGGTTCAGGGCATTCAAAAAGTTCCTTGTCTTCATCTTTGTTGGCACCTACACAAACAACAAAATAAATTTTTATTTAAAAAAACTTGAGGTCATGTGTCACTTTATGTTCATTTGCAATCGGTTAGACATCTCGTTAATGAGTTCTTATTTATAAAGGAAATCCATATCAAGTTTGTATGTTGTAAAACTACAATATTAGTCATAAAAGTACTCAACAATGGCCTCTCATTTTGTTTCATGTAAAAAAATCCCTACATTTTTATCACATTGCATTGGCTTGTAAGAGAGAACAAAGCGAATTCCACTTCGTACTTTTATATTCATCACATCACACATTCACATCATGGTATATTTTATATTGCACACTGTGCCTCTATTTTTCAATTTTTTTTATTTCCTTGATCAATTTGTTTCTAACTTGTTACAAAGTCGATCACAAGTCATATTAAAATAGTAATCTTTTGGAAGTTTCACTTGAATGAGCCTATTTCTTTCTTTTTTTTCTTGCTTGATGAACACAGTTATTTTTATAAAAGGTCTGTTGTGCCACTAGTTTTTGTTACTTTTGATTAGTGAATGCTTTGTAACATACATTGTGACTATTATAAGCGTTCTTATGTCTAATCGGACGTAAAAAGTGTAACTTACATAAGCTAACTATAATATCTTATCATATCTATTATAATCGGCCGGCAGTTGAATCTATACAGACGATAAATTAATCATCTTGTGAGATATTTGTACGCATGAGGTGTTATGTCAGAAAAAGAAAAGGAATTGACTAGCCCATTAAGTTCCTCAATGTAAAGTAAATTATAATAATATCATTTCTTTTTTATACTATTATCGCATGAGGTGTTATGTCAGAAAAAGAAAAGGAATTGACTAGCCCATTAAGTTCCTCAATGTAAAGTAAATTATAATAATATCATTTCTTTTTTATACTATTGTACTTGCTATATCATATGCGTACGTATGTATATACGAATGCAGCGAATGAACTGCTTCGAATTTGTCTTTCTTCTTCGTCTTCCTCACCATTCGAAAAATCGACAGGACACAAGAATATATCAGCATGCATCATCACACACGGAACTATCTCATAATTCTAATTTATACAACCATATTATCATCAACGAAATGACATAAGAGAACATTCAATTTTTAAAAAGCCACAGGAGACAAGCTTTGACTTGATGAGAATTTCCTCTCTGAGCGTCTTTGTCAATTTCTTTCGTGAATATGTATGTACAGTCTAACCTAACATTCCCTCTCCCTTTCTGCATCTCATGTGCATTTTTAGTATTTGTATTGAATAACAAAATCAAAAATTACACTGCGTCTTTGAAGATTGGTAGCAAAGAACTAACGTAGCAAGTAACAATGCCGTATTCATCTACAACATACGATAAGTGATTGTAGTTATGGGATAACTATGTTGAAAGCCGACCACCACCACAGTAAAAAGAGTGTTTTGCATGATTATTATCATACAAGTATCGTTTCGCATTTATTACGCTGATGCAAGTACCTTCTTACTAACTGACTGGTATGAAAAAACAAAATGAAGCCAAAAACCCACAGAGCATGTTGAACCGTATCATATTATAGGGATAGATAGAGGGCTCATTCACATCTTTTTCTGTCTGCTTATGTAGGCATGAATATTTTGTATTCAATAAGCCCATTTTCTTACAATAAGCAAAGCAACAAGAAGCGAAAAAGACACTTTCACGTCGTCCAAGCATGAATTAGCATAATCTGCATCACAATATCATTGTATAAAAAAGATATTAGAGACGAAACCAATCTTAAAACGACACCATGATATGATATGATACTGAGTGTTCAACAATCCCTATGAATTTGAAACGGAGATGAAGGAATAAATTTAGTTTATGGAAATGAGAAAGAGAATAGTTGTTCAACCTAGCGGAAATTGTGAAGGATGAATACACTTTGCTCTTCCGACCAATGCATATCAACTAATATATTTAGTTAAATACATTTACTTTTGCCCTATGTCTGTGCCTAATGGCTATGAACTCATTATGCATTGTCAATCGTCGTAAAAGATTATAAAAAAAGGGACATCTTCTTACCAAACGCAACTGTGATTGTCGCCAAAATTCCTACGAGAAGTAGGCTGGTCCCCTTACGTATGAGTCCCATTTTGTGTCACGGGATCCTCAAAGAGTCCGTGATGTTCTTGTACAATGATATTGATCAAGTCGCGTGTGTGTCACAATCACCACAATCACTAATGAAAAAAATAAGACAATAAAAAACAAGGCGCTCGACTCCCTTCCCTTTGTGTTGATGTTTGTAAGTACTCACCAAAAAAAAAGATTACGATGATATCGATGATATAATTTGAAAACCAGTTTGTGCCTACATGAATGCAAAATATTTGCTCATGCAACGCGCAACACCTTCCAAACGCTGCCTAATCTTTGGGCTTGCTGCCTCTTCAGGTGCAACTGCACTTTTTCAAAGAGCAAGAAAAGAAAAAGGGGATTAGATTCATGCAAAACAACGGATTCAACAGAGCTTTATAATAAGACTCAAGAGAACTTAGCAGTCAATTAACCACGTTTAAAGTCCCTCTACATTAATATTGTAATTCTAAGTGGAAATGGGGAAAACTGTGGTTTCTTCACTTGAGAACAATTGATTGCTAAGTAATNAAGTCCCTCTACATTAATATTGTAATTCTAAGTGGAAATGGGGAAAACTGTGGTTTCTTCACTTGAGAACAATTGATTGCTAAGTAATTGAGAGCCTAAAGATTCACCAAAAACTGATTAAAGGAAACGCTGACTACTTATAATGATTGCTTAAAAGTTCTCTCTACTAAATCAATCTCTCCTCGCGTCTCACTCACCAGCAATATTTGAGTAGTACTCACTGCTTCACTCGAAGGAAAAGTGGTTTGCTGGGTTGGACAGTCGGACAAGGACTGAAGGGAATCTTGACAAGGGCGTTAGATGTAACTGCAACAGAGCTCTCTGAGAAGCTGCAACGAAACATTTTATTTAGCATATAACATTTATATAAACTCAGAGGCTTATAAGAAGCCAAGTCATCATGGTGCGCTAGCAGTACCAGCAACAAAAGCAACGTACAAAAACCCACAGTCATCCATTTACAATTAGTGCAATTCTACAGTACTCGCGCTGCTATTATTTCACTGCTCTGTTGAAGTAGAAGCAGAAGCCAACCTCTCAAAAGTACCCAATTTCATTTGCGTATGAGGTTTGTTATCGTAATATCATATTATGATACGCATGCGTACTAATAATGTGCACCAGAAAGGTACAGAAATAGTGTGCACTCATTGTTAGACATTGTACGTTAAAATATCATGTCAATTCTCTCTTCTTCTACGTCGACTTCTTTGAAAAAGGATGGTCGCAGACATGATCATCCTTATCATATTGAAGATATGTAGTTTATGCAAATCTGTCCAATTGAGATTCTTCTATTCCTAGAATTTTAAGAGAATGTTTTTGACAAACATCAAAGTGGATGGGTCTTTTTCCTCCATTGCGTGTTAGAGAGTTTTATCGCATCGTTTGTTTCCCAGTTTTTTTTGTAAGTTTCCATATTTAAAATCTGAATGCTTGGGAATGTGAAGGGAGGTACACATCCTTATCTAGAAATAAAATTAATTTGTGGCGACCATCGAATTCTTGATGAATGAAATAAATGCAAATGAGCTTTTTTCCACAGAATTTAATGTTAATCATGAGAAATGGCCTTACAATGATATGATGGTACAAGCTAAGCACAAATGCGATGTTAAGGTTACATTCCATTCCTATGAGGACCGAGGAATAACAGCTTTTGGACATAAACTACGAAAAAAAGAAGTACGCCTCAATCACAAAATTTTAGATAGAGACTGATGAGTCATAAATCCAAGCAAAAAAGCTTAAAATAATAGACTAGTTTGGAGAATAGTTTAAAATTTCCAGTCGAAGACATTCGAATAATTACAAAGAGAGGATTTAAGTTATAAAGCGACACGATAGCAAAAAAAGTGTACGATATTTGAGCATGATAAAATGAACTGAGCGTTGCAGTGCGTTTTTCTAAAACCCAGGCTTCATCATATCTTCTGGATTTTTATCAGGATTCCGTTGGAATTACTAGTTAATTGCATTTTATGCAGTGCTAGTGCCGCGGATGCACACATAGTATTTTATACGCAGAAAAATGCACTGTCAGAGTTGCAAGATGCATTTAAAATTTGTTATTCACATCACGAAAAGTCGCTATTAGAATCTTGACATAGAGTTAAAGTGTTCTTAAATCCGTGATTGTGATTATGCTAGACTGAAAGGAGGAATGCGGTTGTAGATGCCTGGAGCCAATAAGAAGTTGATTAACCTTGAAAGTTCCCTTGAATATGTGAACATTGTATGCAATCAATGTAGAGTTTGCATTGTTGTTACAAAAGTGCCATGGAATAATATATGTACGACGAAGCCAAACAAAAAAATTGTTCATTGTTCATGATAATTTTTTCAATGCAAGAGCTGCAACCCCGTGGGAAATAAAGTTTGGTAATGATAAAGGTATGCGTAATTTTTTTCAGTAGTTACAAAATGCATAATGAGATTGATACTTGGCATGCCTTAAGTACGTTCACAACATTTAAATTTAATGCATCAAAGTTTAGTAAAAAAAATTCCACGAATAGTAGTGAACTGAATGTAACAAATGCATGCAACTATTTTGAGTCAATTGATTGGTAAACATTCTAAAGACGAAAGATGGATAATCCTTTATCTTTATCCTTGAATGTATCCAGATTTCTCCTGTAACTTTCAATTTCAGTCTTTTGTGAAGGGCTTCATCCAACGTTTCAACTAACCTTCAGAAAAGAATGCATTGCCTAAACCAAGTTCTAAATTTAGACAGCAACCTAAACGAAAGCTGATTTAGTTGGTCACTGGTGTCGTATCTCACTCCAAAACAGACCCTAAATCTTTCAAAGACTAACTTGAGCTTTCTACTGTTGTGATGACAATAATAAATAGCTTTGTCGCAAATAACATTATTGATTGTTCACTGGCAACTTTTACTTTGTAGCAGGTATCATTAATTTTATGGAACAGGGTCGAGGCAACTTGCAAGAGAGCAGAGATTAATGTAGTTCATTGTCAGTAAATCTTGTAGCTGGCTGTAAGCTTTAGAGTGATTCATCAGTCTATAGTATTATGTCACAAGTAGCCCCTTTATTCTGATTGACAGTGATAATGTCAAAGTTAGATAATTGAGAATTGATACAGTCCTAAGTAGACTTTTTGTTCCTCACTCTGTTCTGTACTCAAGTAACAAGCAAATTTCATGTTTCCACCTTCATGTGAAGGTACATTAAGTCGATCTTCAAGCAGCTTTATTTTTTTTGTTTAAACAAAAGGATCAATTCCTCATCTTATTCAAGCAGTATTCCTCATCAAAATGTTTTTCTGATGATGCTGCTCTAAATAGTCATTAATGAAGTTCAGAATAATTACAAATTTTTATGCACCAATAACAAAGTTTTTTAGTATACTATTTTTCTGCATAGTAATGATGAAACAAAGTAAGTACCCTACAATTAAATTTCATGCAAAAATAATTACCGTCAACCGCACGTCCTTCTTTACAAAAGTCGTGCAATAAAGCTACATACAGGAGAGTTGTTAACGGAAGGCATTGTCAAATGAAAAAAAGTTACACTATATGACTTTGTTTTTGTAGTCATTCTTTTCATCCTATATTTAACATATTATTGCATGACGTCTATCAGTGCTCATTTGCTCAGTGATCTTGATTTCATCTTCTCACAAGATGGTGATTACGACCGGTAGTTGAAACGGTTGAATCACACGAATCCGTTTCTTGTACACAATACCAAAGCTCTGTTGTTAATCATGCAAAAAGCTAGTCGACACCACACGTACATCATCAAGGGCTAACTGTGCTACCCACCACTTCTTGCTTCCCATTTGACTAAACTAAATCGATTAAAATTGCAAAAAAAAGGACGGAAAATAGGCATTTTTTACTACTTTATCCGAAACAAGGCATTTATTGTAGAGTCATGGGAAAATTTAGTTTGATACGAGGTGTACAGTTAGCTTTGTAATCGGGGAGTTCCAACTACATTGCAGATTGTGTTGTGTTGCATTGTAGCGGAAATCCCTGACATCTAGTACACAGACGGTGAGCAGTAAAATGAGTGAATAACAAATATCGTATCATGTTCAACGAATGAGAACTTGTGATAATGTAGTTGTAGTTATGTAAAAACTAGACCATATTAGTTAGCTGATAGTAGTTGAATTCGAGATATTGCATGAGTACTAAATAATGCCAGTAGATAGATAAAGATTTACAATTTTTCTATAAATAATTAACAAACTACGCGGTACGGGTCAGGTATCCGAAGAACGGTTAATAGTTTATTGCGTATCACAAAGAATTAGTTGATGCCATTGTCACCAATATTACTACATAGGCACATAAGTACTAGTTTAGTGCATAGATTGACAGATACAGATAAGCTATCAAATATTCCTCATTTGAAATAGGAAATGTGCTCCTGATTCTTCTATAAAGAATCACATGACAATTGCTACTTGCTATGCATTTACATTTCCTAAGTACGTAGTTTGATATCATTCTTTACATCAGGTTTGCGGTAAGCATTCCTTTTTAACGATGAATTGTATCCGAATGGATACGGAAGTTTGCATGATTTCAGAAGCTGTGCATATACTAGGCTAACTAAGTAAGTATTTACTAACTTTTTTAATTTTGTACTTGAGAAATTCAATAAAATTTATGATCTCTGAAAACTTGGCGTAACGCATTATGATCAGTGGTGTACACTGCCGTACGAATATATCATACGGTAGCGTCATAAAAGAAAATATCGACAGTAGCTAATTGCGAACGCAGTTAGCAATTACGGTACACAATGTACCAAGTAGGGACATGTTGTATGTGTATGTGTATTGAAAACAATTCGGTTCATTGTGAACCGCCCCTCACTGTCAGAAAAGAAGCAGCAGTGCAACGTCAACAGAGAGAAAATTTCCAAATTTTCTTAACTGTACACGTCTGATTATGATATGCCTTAGCTATGTCTTCACACAAAGTCTATACGTAAGTTCTTGGTTTGGCAGAACCGCAGATTTATATTAACTTCTGACTTTCGTTTCGAGCATACATACGAAGAAAAAAAAGCTTGGATTAGGTATGTGTACATATAATTTGGATAAATATAAAGGTACTTACAACCACACGTACAATGTTCAACGTCACATAAGTAGTGTGAGTATGGAAAGCAGCCAAAATGAGAATGAACTGAATAGGATGTCTTTGTAGGACTTCCAGTATATATATATAGTCATATGAAACTGATAAGAACTGTTTGATTCTCGCTGCTATATGCTAGCTGTTTAATACAAGTATGTATTTCATAAGTACATTATGCATAGCATATGGGCTCAGCAGACAAATGTAGTCAAACTGGAATGGAATGAAAAACCGTCCATGTGGTGAAATTTCGCCTCCTGTGTGTATGACTGGCCCGTTAGCTCAGTTGGTTAGAGCGTGGTGCTAATAACGCCAAGGTCGCGGGTTCGATCCCCTCACGGGCCACTTTTTTTGCTCCGGTTCACACTGATATGATCGAGTAATTGAGGGAATAGTATGGTTTATTTTTATTCCTGTAAATGAAAGCATACTTCACGGAACTTGTACTGTATTCATATAACTTTTTGTGATAATATTTCTACATTTATATCACTGGTTGGAAACTTACTAGGTTCACTTCCAGTTAAAATTCGTCAATAATTTCCCGTAATTTTATTTTCGGAGTAATTACTACATGTGTTATCTGAAAATAAATTTTAACTGCTAAATACAGGTTGTACCATGCGCAAAAAATATTATCATCCTTGTCCCTTAGGTTCCAAAAAATACTAAAAAAATATCAAACTGTCACCAAATTGTGAAATGGAATTTTACCAAAAAGTGTGGCCCGTGAGGGGATCGAACCCGCGACCTTGGCGTTATTAGCACCACGCTCTAACCAACTGAGCTAACGGGCCTCACATGATATCTGCTTAAGAAAAATCAATAATTAAGCCCAGGAGTTATCTGCTCTACATACAGCCGCAATGAGTGAGCATGCTTTGGTGTTACATAGACACTTATAACGTAATCTAGTGCACTTACGATTAGCTTGTCCAATGTATATTGGTGATTCCTAATCGTAACTTAAGTATGATTCTGATGTGATGATAAGCCTTTTAACTATTGCAAAATTGCAGTGCAAGTATACATACATGGAAGACTAAAACGGTAATATGCATGAATGAATGGCTAAGCTTTTCGCAGAAATGAGCTGCATGCAATAATGTAATTTAAAATTATGCTCGCACTCATCGACCTCTTAAAAACTTGTTTTATCTCTGAGGGTAGTCGACTTCGTAGAGTCACATAGCATTTCCTTTGAAAGAACATGAACATGGTTGGTATTTCAGACTGCATAACATATATCTAATATAAAATACTTCATAACTTATTTTTTAGCAAGCAATAGTATACATACGAATGCAAGTAAATCATATTCACCATTGAACAAGTCATTTGTTGTATGTGTATAATTTTAATTTGCTAAAGCTTTAGGCTTTTACATTTATGTGAACTTTCATATTTTCAAAAATACCATAGGAGTGGGCATTGCTAATGATTTTAAAATGACATTTGATAATTAATTATGCACTTAATTGACCAATTATTCAAGCCTAGTAGTCCCGTATGACGTATTAGTCGTATTACGCTTAGACTAACGTTCTGGAGACAAAACTTTAACGTATTGACTGTTCATTCGTAGAGCCTTTCGTTTGCCTGATTTTATGGAAGACTGAAGACCTTCAACTGTTGGAACCTGTAACATGCAACGCCTGAACTAACTTAATTTAAAAAATATATTATCATGGAAGCTATAGCCAAGCACAATTTTGCTGCAACTGCAGATGATGAACTGAGTTTCAGGAGGGGTGAAGTAT
>JAANSM010002666.1:0-14473 GCA_036850725.1 Orchesella villosa | reverse complement strand
AATTTCCTGTCATTAAAAATACTAAACATGCCACTTGTATACAATTTTCAATCCACGTTCCGTATGTAAGTGATCTTATTTTCAGAAGTGAACGTTAATGAGTAAATACATTTAGCTTCCAAATAATATTGATATAGATTGGGGCAAACTGTACAACCCATGCAGTCCAGTAGGGATACTGATATACGTGTAAGTATCAACGGTTTATTCCAGCGTATACGAGAGAAAATAAAATTTTAACGTTCAGCTTTTTGCAAAAATATTGTTTTCATGTTAGATTTTAAAGTTAAAGAATCGATTTCATTTAAAATCAATTAATTGTTATGGCATGCATAATGTTAATAATTTATATTATATGTTATAACTATAATCAATGCATCCACTTGTGTGTGCAATGTGTATAAATATTTGAGAATTCAATATTACACATTTTCAGCAGTTACGCAGACATAAATGCTTTATAGCAACAGTGCAGTATATTTCGTTTAACACAAACTTTTCAGGTATCAGGTATTATACGGTTAGGCAAAATGCATTTCTCAGAGACTGCACGAATACATTCATAATTTAAAGCATAATATACATAAATATTCATAAGTAATGCAAATTCGTCTGCAACCTATATCCCACGGCTTGCACATTATTGTCAAGTTTCTGCACCTTTACAGTGGCATGAAAATTTTATCAATGATACGTTTCAACAAATGTCCTTGCATTTGAATGTTTATGAAAAATGAAATCAGCTTTGTGATGATTTGCATAGCAGGATGGAAACTAGATAAGATACTGGCGCGAGAGTGGGAAGAAAATGAGACAACTGTGGCGCTCAAACAACGGCAGGTGATATCGAACGAGATTTATCTACCTCTAAATGATCTACTTCATCGGAGGGAGTCATCCTCTCAAACCGACGCTACTTCTAAGTGTAACTAAACTAGGCCCCAGTCAGTTGGCATTAGCTCACGCTTCAGCACTAACGTAATATAAATACCTGCAATTGCAGAAATAAATTTAATTCGTAAAAAAATAATTTTGTAAATTGAAACAATTAACAAATGTTATGAGGAATGCATTCAACTACGACACAATATATAGTTTTAAATTTTAATGGCTTGTTGCTTATACCTCGGTCTGATAAGAATGCATAAAAGTTATCATCGTTTTAACTGAAGCTCGTGACCTTCTTTAATTTAAGCGTTTTTAAAGTTTTCATAATACTTTTTCTGATTAGGAGGCAGTCCTATCCATTTTTATTAGGTTAGAACGTACTTGTTGGTTTTGATGGATGAGTCATCCCATGGCTGTAGCATGTTGCTATAGTGGTACAACTGTATGCTGACTGGGTGCATTGCCAACAAAGCTCACCTATATAGGCTATTCTATTCTCTTTCACATGACGTATATAAACTGGGCAGGGACTTCTTCACCATTCTGGCACTCTCCATAAGAAGCCTGTACAAATTTTCGGTCCAAGCACGCCGTGCTCTTTCTAAGCCACATCCAACATCACACACACACAACTTCGTTTTGGCTGCTGTTTACACGTCCCTATCTATCTGCGTATATACGTACAATAATACCGATACATATAGAGGAATCGTAAAAGCATCAAAATAAATTTGAGCAGGAGCTTCTCAAAGAAGTATATATTTTCTCTCAAGTTCGATTAGGACAAATTTCAAAATTTATTGCCTGATTAATAACTTGATTAATTTCTTGAGGTGTTATATCGTATGACCTTCCTTTTAAAAGTTGACATTTAACTAATCCACGGAACAAAACGTCTTGACATTTATTTTCACAATTTTTTCCCGATTTAATAGTTAAAAGTTAAGCAGTCATCATGGGTCAGCGTCCACTCACTGAAAAGACCATTCCTTCATTAGTAAGTGCTCTGTGGTTCTCATTTGATTCTGCCGAAGAGGACAAGGAGTTATGGATTCTGGAGCAGGAGGTCGCATCTGAAGTGAGTTACTTGGTCACGCATATGATGATTTCAATTAATTTAATAATTTTATTAGTTGGGTTGTTTTAATAAAAGTTTTGAATTATAATTGTGTGTTTTAGTTGGAACGAGTGGAACAACGTCACTCTGAGACTCTCCCTGTCGGAAAATCTGGAAATGAGGTAATCAAAGATAATCAAAATAACTGTTTTACATGTTATGTGCATACATGTTAAACAATCATTTCCATATTTCCCTGTCCCATCCCATCCAGCCACGTCCTCTGCTCTGTTCACTCACACACACATTTCTTTCATGTGCTGCCAGTCAGTTAGCCTACTTTACTTTTTTCTTTTGAGAAAAGCATGGTTTACTAGTAGATGTGAACTGTGGTTCTATCGGTGTACGTCTTTTTTTAATTTTTTTAGTTTTTTTAACTATCAAATAGTACCGTAAATCAAAGTCAATGTTTTTTTTGGTTCAGTTTTTGTAGATGTGCTAAGTCTCTTACGTGTTTTTACGTGTTACACGATTTTGAGTTAAAATTAAATTAAAAGATTAAAAATGCGGGCTCCTAGCAATCTAAAAAAATCAGCCTCTTTGGCTTTAATTTCACACCTTTAGGACGATGGCGAAGACAGTGAGGCTATCCCCATTAACCTTGATGAATGTGTAATTCAAAGTCCAATTGACTTGGCATTGCAGAGTTACGTAGATGAAGATGAGGATGAAGATGAGGAGGAGGATGATAATGACGACGAAGAAAGTGAGAGTCATGATGACGACGATGACGAGGAGATTGACATGGACGTTGAGGACCACGATTCACCCACGTTCTAATGCAGCTACCGCGTCGCGTTATTAAGACTAAAAGTCATGTTCTTAAGATGTTAAACATTATATTGTAGGTTCTCCCTTCGCAACTCTAGTGATTTAAGTTACCCATCGTCTCCCAAATCTTTTTTCATTTGAACAGAAAACAGTTGATGCGGAAGTCAACAACAAATTTTTGTAGTGGATAGTTTTATTGCATTGACAATTATCCACCGTTTCAGATATCAAATACTTAATGATTGTTTGTGAACATCGATTGTGAAAAAACAAGTTGTATGTACTTTAAAAGAAAAATTGGCAATTGAATTTTTAAACTGAATTTGAAGTGATATATGTGCGCAAGCGCGAGAAGAAGGAGGAATGAAAAGACTTTTTTTTTGTGTGAAACTCAAGTGTTCGTAAATATTTTCGAAATAAACTCATTTTATACGGTCTTATGAAAACAATCTTAGACTCATAATTTTACTCCTCCTGTGTTGCGCTACTGAAACAGTGTTTGTTTGTAGCTTTTCTCTTGCCATACTGAAATAAAATCGCGAAAGATAAGAAAGTTGATACATCATAAACTAAAATGCATACCTGCTAAAAATTTGCGCAGTAAATACTACTCCGTGAAAGTTCTAACGCAATCTTTGTACGAAACCCATTCAAGTTAAGTCATTCGCACTTGAAACAATACAGTTGATTTAAACGTTTGTTGATGGGCCAGGATATTTCGAATAAAATTGTCTTTTGTACAATGAGGATCTTTCGCCATGAATAGGAATTTCAGTTGTGTTTTAAGTATCAGTACCACGTATACGACTATCGTGACTTGTTAGATATCAATATTCTGAAATTTGATAGCTTTAAACTTTCGTGCTAAAATTGTGACTAATCGTCAGGAAGACATTGTCAGGAGATTTATATATAAGTTATAAGCGTGGATAAAGGCGGCATACGTCAGTCTTTTAACCTCCGTGTACGAAAACTTATTTCCCGTTACTGTCGACGATGGAAGAATGAAATGAACTTGGATCCTTGGACCTTCTTCGGCTCTTTTCATTAGAAGCTTTCATTTCATTAACGATATACTGTAACGAGACGAGTCATTCAAAAAGGAAACTATCTTCACTCACCGTATACTACAGTACAGTGTAATTTACACTGTGTAAATTATTTGCTGCAGAACTAATCAGTCAAATAAATAAATTGTGCCAAAATGCCGGGAAAAGTAAAAGTGAAAATTGTTTCGGGAAGGAACCTTCCGGTATATATGAACTGTCTCCAATTTGACATTGTTAATTGTTAACATTTTGTAAATACTAAGGCAAATATTAATTGTAATATATCATTGTTTGATCACGTTTAGATAATGGATCGGAGCAATCTAACAACAGATGCATATGTTGAAGTCAAATTGGGTTCATCTATTTACAAAACTGATGTCTACAGGAAGTCACTACACCCTGTGTGGAATTCAGAATGGTTTCGTTTTGAGGTAGGTTGATTTTTAAACAGCTTGTCAAATTCAAAGACAACCATTGATTTTACATAGGCGACTAGAACGTTTGATCCACCCCAATTAGTAGTTTATGTAGGCAGTTTGCGTGTTTGTAAAAAATTGCATATTTTAGTTTTTAAATGAGCATATTATTATTATTATTTTTGTCAGATGGATGATTTGGAGCTACAAGATGAGCCATTGCAGATTAGATTGATGGATCATGACACGTATTCATCTAACGATGCAATTGGAAAAGTCTATCTGGATCTGAATCCTTTACTATGTAATTCTTCTCGTGGAAAGGGTATGTCGCTATTTTAATACTTTTAATGCATACAAATACCTTCCTTTATGTGTATGAACTTTTCTTCTTAAGGATAAATTAGCCATAAAGGATTCATTTATTATTTAAATATTTTCCCATAGATACGTCTGGTAAGATGATATCAGGCTGGATCCCGGTGTATGACACCATGCATGGAATCAGGGGAGAAGTCAATTTGATAGTGAAGGTGGAACTTTTTTCGGATCTGAATAAATTCCGTCAGTCGTCTTGCGGAGTGCGTTTCTTTTTCAGTAAGTGACCGCAATACAGCAAAAATGTTGCTGCTTTTATTCGAAATCTTTGGTAGGAATAAGAAAAGGGAATGAACCTAAATATTATTTCTTGAATATAATATCATTGTTCTCCTGATATATAGCTCAATCCGTGCCTGAGGGTTATATTGCTCATACAATGAAAGGATTTGTGGAAGAATTGGTGGTAAATGATGACCCTGAATACCAGTGGATTGATAAAATCCGAACCCCACGTGCTTCAAATGAGGCTAGGCAAACCCTTTTTTCGAAACTGTCTGGTGAGGTTCAGCGTAAGGTTGGTCTAAAAGCCTTGGAACTTGGTGGGAATGCTGTGATAGGGTAAATCAATTATTTTTTTCAAAAGCTTGTGTCTTAGCCACATCGGCCAGTAGTCAATGCGAATACATACATATACTCTTTGTGTGTAAAATTTGCTCCTTTCACTAAAAGTAAAGTAAGTGTGCTTTCCGATACAAGCTTTGCATTGAGCTTATCGTCAGTTTTGTGCTTCTGACTTACAATTTGAATTTCTCATAAATTATTATCGAAGAGCAAGCCATCCAAATTGTTTATCGTTAAGTTACCAAGTACCAAGCTCGCTTAGGTTACTGGCCGATTATAAGTGGTAGCGCAGCGTTTTACCTGGCAGTTCATCTTGAATGTAAAATATTAATCCTCTATTTCATTTTTAAACAGCTACAAGCAATGTTTTGATCTCGAAGGAGAGTCTGGGATTGTCGTCCGCGGAATCGGAACTGCGGCGTACTTAACAAGACAATACGAAAGTCAACTTTCTCCTACGTGTGGAGAAACGTTGGGCATGTCGCGAGAGTAAGTGTCTCACAATTTTTAAATTGTTTGTTTTACAATTAAGCAATATGTTATTAGTGTAGACGTTAGGGTTAGACAGAGCGATCTATCTTTAATTGTTTTGTTACACAAATATGTAACGTCATTTGGTACGGAAGATGAAAAATAATATTGAATCTTATAACAATTATGCCTTGACATTATTACATGAAACGGTTTGAAAGTTGAAGTGTCAGTTTTTACGAGTTGTGATGCCCTGGAACGAAACAATTTTATTTTTTATTCCTATGCCGTCACTGTCACTAACGATTGTATTCCAACGTCAAGCCTAAGCCCCATTTCCTAGTGAGTAGCGTATAGGCGACATACATAACAAATACCATAGTTTGTAGCGTGTACATTCATTTTGGTGTTTAGTTTCCATAATCCGGGTTTGTTAATTTGATAAATTGCAAGTGCATATATATAATAATTTTCATTGAAATCATTTTCAGTTATTAATCCTCCGCAGAGATGCAAAGGTAGTCGAGAGAGTTCATAACATAACATTTTACGCTGTAGAGCTATTTTTGTGCACAAGCACGAATTGTGGTTGGTGTGTAACAGTTGCCTCATGCGGGTTATTACTTTTAGATGGGGGTATGTCTGGAATAAATGCATTTTTAAATGTTTGCTGTTGAGGCTGCTCTTTGTAACTGTACTTACTTGTATTGGATCTATATATATATATATGTTGGTATGGTGACTAAATCTTATGTTCAGTGTCCTTGATTTCGTTGATTGAGATCTACTTTCCGTTTTCATCAAGTCGTTGTATATACGTTACCGTTACCAAACAGGAAACGCTGATGTGATGAGACAGCACATAGACAATTCTTTCCTTTTCCCCTTACTTCGGCACATGTGCTCTAATTCTACTTCATTTGATGGCACGGCTACCTCTGTAAACGTCCTTTTCTTATGTGTTTTCTCTTCCTAACATAATATCTTGGGTATCTCTCTCTCTCTGTCTTCTTATGTCAAAAATCTAATTTACTTCTTTTCCTCCCAACTTTCTCTTTGTCGTGTATTTATTTTATTGTTCTTATATTACAATGTAATGTAATTGTGGCTCTTTCTTCCTGTGGTTGTAATCTTATAAACCTGCTGTACATTGGATTTGTAACTAAGTATATATCTATCTATCTATCTATATACAA
This sequence comes from Orchesella villosa, assembly GCA_036850725.1. Taxonomy (NCBI): domain Eukaryota; kingdom Metazoa; phylum Arthropoda; class Collembola; order Entomobryomorpha; family Orchesellidae; genus Orchesella; species Orchesella villosa. The sequence goes on along the minus strand of JAANSM010002666.1, from coordinate 7,620 downwards.
TGTATTTTATCTATTTGCTTCTTATCATTCTATTCGACAATCTTTTCGTTCTTGCTAAAAAAAATCGGCTTGAGCCTATTTGGTGATTCTGTGGTGTTTTACTAGGTTCGCGGAGCTACAAGGCTATCGCTCCTTGTCGAAACACGGTAGAAGTTTAAGAAAGCGAGGAGGTCCAGGACGGGCTCCTCGACTTCACAGACGCAGTTTTAGGGTGCCGAGCTCATCAGATAGTATGTCTGGCACACTCCTACTGCACCAACATATTGATGGTGGAACGGGGAGGAAAAAAAGCCATGATGACACTTGCCTTATGGCACATGCTGCCAGCAACTTTGATGAAGTGGAAAGCCTTGTTGAGCCAGGCAGTGGCGCTATAGTTAAACAAGGGTCTTTTGAAGGTTTCAAGGAACGAAGTTCTTCTTTCCGTGAAGACTCAATTATGAAATTAATGAAATCCAATCTAAAGAAAAGCCTTACCTCGTCCACCCAATCAGTACCTCCCACGAACAGCAGTCCTGCTAAAAAACTACCTTTTATTACTAATGTTCCTGGTGTCACACAAAATTATTTATCAGTTGCAACTTCAGAACCTTGTATTCAAGTCAGTTCTAGTCAGCCTCACGAAGGAAACAGACTCTGCCCATCCTTCACCACAATACCCAGTCCTACCCCCCAAATCAAGTATTCAAAACCTATGACCTTTATCCCCATCTCCGCCTTTCGAAGCCGTAGTTCCAGTAGATCTCCGCATAATGCTAGTCCACACTCCAAGTCCCATCGTATTGAATGCTCCTCCATCATTGAGAATGATGCTGATAGTGCCCTCAACAGTCCTCATTCCTCTAGACAGGATAATAATATCACTTGTGTTACTAATCACAGCTTTGATGACGCTAATAATAGTCACGCTAGAAGTGCTTTAGCTTCATGTATCATGCATGTAAGAGCCAATTCTGAAACAATGAGCTCGGATGTTTCTAGTCACACAATTGAGAGTGAGCACGATCGTAGTAAAAGCGTTATGGAATTGACAGGCAGCACTGTTGCTTTGGGGCCGACGCACGTACCAATTTATTTAGGTAGTGTTGGGGATGTAGAGTCAGCAGGGAGCAATATAGATTCGAATCCGGAAGGTGAAATTGATGAGGATTCGACATCTGATACGTCAATGAGAATTCTATATGGGATTAGAGCTGCACATGCTATTAGACCTCCGTTTGACACAGAATTTGAAAGTGACACTAGTAAAGATTTTACAAAAGCTTCATCAGGAAATGAAGGATGTTCAGTTGACAATGATGAGCTCTCGCCAGTTTCAGAACGGGATGGGTTTTTGTTACTCAGAAAGAAACGGGGCTCACGAAGAAAGGATAGGTATTCAAAGTCTTCTCTTATGAAGCGAGCTAGTGCTAATTTCGCAGAACGAGGCTTAATACTTGGAGGCACTGAAAAGTTAAAGGAGGAAGTAGTGAAATTTTTCAAGAGAAAAAAGAGTAGTGATGATAATGAGAGTTGTAGTAGTGGTACCAAAAATGCTTTGAGTAGTAACAGAAAGTTTTTGAAAACCAAATCTTCGCCATATAGAGACGTAAAATTTTTCTTTCGCAGACGTAGAACTACTTCTAGCAGTGCTAAAAATGTACCTAATCCCTTAGGCGCAGCAGGAAGGAGCAAATCTTCCTCTATTTTGTTTAGATCAAATAGTGAAAGTCATTCATTAGGACAGACCTCGTTAGATAGCATGCCATCAATTGGCTCTGAACCTGCTTTCGATCAAGACGAGGATGATTCCAGTCATGATGTTGTAAACCCAGGTATTTATCTAGGTGAAAAAGGGCCAGGCTCAACCGTGCCCAAGTTAAACCTCCCAGAACTTGATGAACAAAGCGACAAAGAAAATTCAGGTGCCGCTGCATTTGCTGACCCTGATAACATTCAACAAGTCATTGCCTCAAATACTGCAAATGTTTTGCAGCTAACTAAAAGTAAAATAATTGAAATTGTGAAGGAACTAGGCTACTCTACAGACTCCCCGCTCAAGCTTTATATATCTAGCATGGACGCTTTGCTTGTATATGACCCATCAGAGGAGTCATCCAATGTAGGCACGCTTGTATCTGATTGTGGTGGTTGCTGGTGCTTCTGCATGTTCACTCTCTTCTTCCGCTTCATCTACTATTATCTTTCATGTCAATTCAGAGTCTAATGCATTAAACAAAATGTTAGAAGGAGGTGGAGGTTGTAGTAGCAGTGCACAAAGTTGTAGCACAAGTAAAAGCAGTTTATTTACTCCATCAGCTAGGTCACGTTATCTCGCTAGACATGAAACAGTTAAGCTGAGACCCACTGTTTCTCAGCTATTTGAATCTTGATGCGTCAGGAATGAATTCTTTCTCTACTAGCTCATCAAAATCTAGAATAGAAACTAATGAAAGTTTTAGCACTAGTGCTAGCGCTAGTGAGTCAGTTGGCAATGTTTCGACGCTCAACAAACTCTTGACTAAATATCAAGGTCATAGTCATCATCATCATCCCTTAAAGAAAACTGGCTCGATGAGAGACAATAACAAATGTAATTGTACAACCCAAACCAAGTTTGGTGCAATGAGTAGTTTTAGAAGTCGTCAAAACATGGAGCAAATGGGAACATGTCCAATGCATGCTCAGAGCGAAAGTAAAGTGTCTTTTAGCGTGTATACTGACCGTTCTGACGCGGTAGATAAGGTAGTGGACATGTTACACGGGGGTAGTAGCATAGAGGATGTTTTGATTGTGACAGGAGTTAGTGACTTAAGTAGTAGGAGAGAGGTTGATGATAAGGTAGTTGAAAGGAAGGAGGAGGATGTGAAATTCGATTTGCATGATAATTTTGAGCATATGGGTATTACTGGATGTAGGTCTCCCATTCCTGAGGAATTACTTTGCGACAGATCCACGCCAACCCAGAGTAATTTGAACCAACCGAACACTCTAACGGGTGGAATGTCTAACTACAGCGTTTCAACCATTACTAACAGTATAGCCCAACACACTCCAACATCCGCAACAGTGAATGCCGTCAATTTTTATAACAATCCACCAAGTGAGACCTCGACGAGTATGAATGCTAATAATAATACCACTACTTCAAACCTTACTAATAATAACAGTAGAGCGATGGTGGGTGGAGGGAGAACTAATTATTCTTTGAGCAGAGGTGCTCATAGTTCGGATGACAGTTCTTTGGTAGCTCGTCAAGACAATGGTAATAGTGCTGCTACCACTTTAGATGAGACTGCAACCAAAACTTCCTTAGTCACCAAATCCCCTTGTCCTCCTTATCCCTCTTCTACTGATAAGAATCTTACAAGAAATGGTTTGAGCCACCACCACCGTCAAGGATCCAAAGACAAAAATCCGGTTGCACAAACCGCCCAAGACACGGCGCTAAATATAGTGACCTCACAAGGGGATGAGCACTCCCACCCAACAAATAAAAATGGAGTTGGCTCACTCAACTACAATAAAGCGGCTCCAAAAAACCCCATTTCTACAGCATTTTTTAGCCAGCAAGGGGCCAGAAGTCAGTCCTTGGCATCCAACACAGGGTCTCAGTTTTCAGGACATGGACAGTCAAACGTCACCACAACTATTATCACTTCTGCTACAGGAACGGTGCCATTATCTCATTGTATGATGGGAACAAGTGGTGGTGCTTTGTACCGCCGCAGCTCAGAGTCGGATCTTAGTACTCCTCCAAAACGTAAATTTTCAAATTTTGTAAAACTCCAGTAATTGATTCTTTTGTCAATATGATTTAATTGTGGAATTTATTTGCCTTATATTAGCATCCAATTTATGTGCTCACATGAGAAGCTTTCCACCGGGAATGAAGCCAGGTATCACAGCAGTGGATCAGTATGGATTGATGGAGTACCCATTTATCACCATTTCTCAGTTTCCCCCAGGGTTTTTAACCCATATTGGTATGTCAAAATGATGGCTAAATGGCTAGTATATGTTGGATTTAAAAACAGTTAATCAGGGATACATTTCATTTATTTTTTGGTTTAGGTGGTACTGTCACCGCTCGCTCGGTGAAACTGCTTGAACGTATATCAAACTTGGAGGAACCTGAATCCAGAGATGCCTGGTGGAATGAAATCAGATATGGAAATACGGGCTCATTGTCGTGCATTTGGATGCACTGTCGTGGTTGGTTATGAAGAGCACACTACTATGTGGTAAATTAAGCAATATATAGTTACAAATTATCATTATGTGCTTTATCCTTAATATTAATGCCTAAGTACATGAAACTACAGTAACTAAGTAACTCTGTTTTACCCTTTCAGTGACGACGTTTGTGTTCTGAGTGCTTCTGGAACTGCTGCTATTGCTACCACAACTATCGGTCTCAAGAGTGTGGAGCTTTTAACAGTGAGTTCAAAACATGGACCGCCAAGTGCTGTGATAGCAGATGTCCCATGCCATGGTCGTGGATTTGGTGTCGACAAAGATAGAGCGATCCTATCTAAGTTAGATAGTGCGTTAAATACAACCAGTAATGTAAGTTTACGTAGAATTTACATATTGCGCAGTCTTACTTAGATTGCAGATACAATGAGCAATATAATGGAATTTCAATTAATATTTTTAATTTATTTTCCCAGGGAGCTATTAAGCACATCGTAGTGACCACAACACCGTCAAAACACCGTCACGACTCTGATAGTGACCCAAGCTGTTCCATACTTCACATTCCAACAAATCCCGTAATATTGCCATTTCCTGTGAAAATGTCGAGATGCCATATTTGCAGGTAAATTAAATTGTATTCTTTCACTATGTGCTAGCGCAGCTATGGAATGAAAAAGTGAATAAAATTGAATTTTTGTATAAATAACAGAAAGGGAAGAGTTCCTGACGTTCTTATTGTGACAGTTGACGTTCCTCCTGGGCTCCATATAACCGGTAAAGGAACTCTGATTCAAGCTCAAGTATTTCGCCCAAAAAAAGACTGTAAGGGTGAGATTAGCGCCAAAGAGGTCTCAGATAGCTTGCCATTCTTGGAGTATGAACTTCACCGTCGACTGATCAATAAATTAAAAGTGAAGGGAATGAATGCCATTTTTGGGCTCAAGGTATCAAAACCATCCCTTAATTCTTTGATGATTTCTCGTTATGAAAGTGCATACTTTATGAGATTTTTTTTGTACTACTACAGGTTCAGATTTGTCTAGGTGATAAGCTTATGGTTGCAGTCGCAACAGGTACAGCAATGTACGTGACTGCACTTCCACCACCAGGTGTTCCAATTATAACTGCTGGAAACTTGAAAACAGATGCACAGAAAGTTCTGCAGTACCAAAAGGTTGTTCAAGATGCGTATGACAGAAATCGTCAACACTATGACCTCAAAAGTATTCCTGTTCCAGTATGTCAAAATCGCTTTCAAATTACTTGCTTGATTCAAACTTTGTAACAACAAGGTATTAATTAATTTGCCTTTATTAAACAATAGGCAAATGGTCGACATTCTGGAAGTTCTGATGGGGAAGATTCAGATGACGATGAAAATTCTGAGATACAGTGTGGCACTAAGGACACATATATTCTTGAGGTAAATGCATATTGAGTAGCGTTCATATTAAAAACTTTCTGGCTTCATTGCTCAAACATAATCATTACCTTTCTCTGCAGGTGGACGATGCGGAGGACATTGATATCATATCCATGCTAATTGATCCTCACCCAACTGTCGGGTTCTTGATGAATAATATTGACTACCTACATGGCTACGAAGAACATCACGTTTTCTAGTCAACAAATGTTCACTCAAGTCTGGAGATGCCGTATTCCAACCCTTTCTTTACGCCAATTCACTGCGTACTTTGAACGACTAATTCGAGTATGTGACTAAAGAGAAAGAATAGCCTTACATTCATAGAAATTATAATGAATATATAAGGATAATATTCTGAATGATAGCAATTAGAATTAATTCTAATATTCCTGTACGTCTTGGTGTTTCTAGTCTGTTTCCTTCAAACTACGTAAAATGATGCCTTGTGTTCTCACGAATTTATCGTTCCGAGTGGAGCTTCCAGAGCCGGATGAAATGCAGATAGCCATAATTGGTTAGCCTGAAGTCTGTTTTAATTGAGTTGAACTGTTATGTTATATTTGGCAGAAGCTCTAAAGTAAATATTGATTCCATTGCAGGCTTAGCTTTAGGCATGGTCGACCCGGTGAAGATAGCAGCAGCTGAAAAGGCAGCTAATCCTAAATCTGGCTCAATTCTTGCCGTAGCTAAAGGTATCATTCAAAATCAAATCGCTATTTTTACTGGAGTTCATATTTATGTATATGTATAGAGTTTTATGTATATATAAAAATATATTTTAGACGATGGAGAAATGATATTTCCATTGGAAGACGATGGCAGCGGCAGCTCAGCTCAAGGTTTGATGACCAGATCAACGGATGCAACTGGTAGTGATGGGGCATCAAAAGACGTCCCACGGACTACACCACCTCCATTAGGAATTTTAGTTCCTGCGGTAGGACAAACAAATAATTCTGCTGCTGCTCGGCACTATGCTATATCTTCTTCTAGCCCACATTCTCTTGGTTGTGGTCAAGGGGGTACAAACTGCTGTGGGCATGNGACAAACAAATAATTCTGCTGCTGCTCGGCACTATGCTATATCTTCTTCTAGCCCACATTCTCTTGGTTGTGGTCAAGGGGGTACAAACTGCTGTGGGCATGTAAGTAACCGTAATTATAGGAAAGCGTGATAGGAAAGCTGCTTTGCATAATTATCGTAACTTGAAAATAATGCGTATGAATTATAAAATGCGATAAAAGGCAAATGGTAGTGGTTCTGCAACTCCTTCTGTTCCTCCTCAGCAACCGAAAAGTGTTTCTGGGGGTTCTGGAAACCTTGCTTCTAGTTCAAGCTCTATTCCTCCTGGTCATGGTGTTAATTACAGCTTTCGTGGTGGCACTCATAGTCATCCCCCTCCATTTTCTCGTTCCAGTTCGAGCTCTAAAGTGATACCTAAACCGGTAGGGCAGTAAGTTTCGTAAATGCATGAAACTAGTTACATTTTTATTCTTACTAGTAGCTAACACACTCACCCCTATACATTATTATTTATTTTTAAGTTTGTATTTAATTAGTACTCTAATTCATTCTAACAGTCTGCTTTTAAATAACCTTTAATCCATTTTATATTTTTGAGTTAAGTTGATTATAAATTATGTAAACCTAGAAGGTTTATGATTTTGAGGATGACAGCTACTGTTGCAAAAGTTAGCAATGCTTTCAATATGTAGATCAATAATACTTTTAAAAGAATTTATAATAAAACTGCTTTGCAACGCTTCACAAATACTACATAATTGATGTTTTCATATGCCAGCAACCCCTCGTGAAGTTATGTCGTTAGAAGAACATATCAACTTGTGAAATGTCAATCATCAATGTGCAAATATTTGTCATTAATTTGCAAGTTTACTAACTATGTTGATATTACCGTAGGGACCACTCTATAGTCTGAGACCAAAATTTGTAGTCGAAATTACTCCGTTGGCCTACATACCTGGTGCTAGGATTGAAAAGTACCTTGGCAATC